>PVIJ01009528.1:9205-66404 GCA_004024925.1 Scalopus aquaticus | reverse complement strand
AAAAAAAAAAAAAAAAATTATATGTCAAGGAATGACACGGAAGAAAAGATATCAGAGGATTTCACCTCATCTTCCTGGCCCTTGTCCTAAGAGCCAATCTACCTTCTCCACCAAGATAAACTTACAGGTATGTGAATAAAATCAATGAAGGTGTAATTTCCCTTAGCAGCTTACTACAAGAGTTGGAAAGTATGTCTTCTAGACACAAAGACCCAAGTTTTAGGGAGTCTTTGAAAGGGAACAAAAATGACTTAGGAAATGGAACAAACCCTTGTATTTCATTTCAGTTCCAGCGGAAGAGTCAAGTCCCCAGAATCCCCATCTCCATTTCATCTACATTCTTCCATCTCCAACAGAATCTCCCCTCTTTCCCCTTCCCTTTCTAATCTCCTTGGTTGCAGCATTTTTTTGTCTCTTACTTGAAGCATCATGTCTTATTTTCATCTCGGTTTGGATCCAGACACACATTATTCCTTTTCCTGGCTGATTCCATCTAAGATGAACAGCAGGAGATACTTGGGCTTAAAATCAACTGCACATCAGTTTAAATCCTAAAATCCCAACCTGGGCATCTTATCTTCGTGCCCCAGGCCAAGTGCTCTGCCCTCATAAAATCTCAATCCCCCATCTCATAAGGGCTTGCAGAGTTGTAATCACGTGGTCCTATATCTAGATCTGCTCCTAATGGTGCCCTTTAAATATGCTTTCTTTGTCACCTGCAGAGCTGACAGTGGTACTTAAATCTGATCTCCATATCCTATGGAGTTGCAAAAATCTTTATCTTCTGTACCACTTAGTACATGAACCACTCATTTAATGAACACTTTGAGAATGAACAAAATGGGAGAACTAACTAATAAATTCCTTTACAGACTCAAGCAATTTTAGAAGAAATTTCAGTGTACAGACTCTTTGGGAGACAGAGTAAAAGATCCAACTTTCTTTTACTTGAGGAATGTTTCTTCACTTTTCTTCTTCCTGTAGTGACAATAATATTATTAATCTGTATGGGAACTTAAAAATACAAAAAAAGCTTTGATGCATAATTACAAGTGAAATAAAACATCTGGGATGAAAGCAGGCAACAGAAGTGTGAAAGTATTTACTTTGTGTGGCTTCTTCCCCCTTACACCATCCCAAGGTGGGTCTTTTTCATGGCTGATTGCTTTGGGTAAGTGAGCAAAGGGTTTAAAATGAATCCAAAAGAACTGAACCATATTGGGAATGCAAACCCAAGCTTGTCACATATAATCCCCGAGGACTTCAATTCTTGTTCTTTTTCTAGACTCTAGAAGAACAGAGGTCACTGTAATTTATTTATTGGCAAGACTATAAATGTCTAATAAAAATAACTTGATTATGAGCATTTTTATTTCAAGTTTAAACAAATGTCTTCGCAGAGCATTTTAGATTCTTTACTTTGAACCTACTCCCCCATTTTCCTGGCAATGTATTTATATGTTTCCTTGAAAAATCATTCAAGAGTATTTTAAGTAACGTTTGAAAACCTCCCCTCTGTTTTTTAAAAAGAAAACATAAAGTTGCTGAGAAGTTGCTTTCTGGCTCCTGTGAAAATTGGGAATTACGATGAACAACAGAAATTAAACGGGAGTGCATGGTCTAAATTCTGGACAACCATGTCCGTGGGCAAATTCCCAGGACGTTCTCCCTTGTTGTACCAAAGAGACAGGGGCAGTCAAGCTACTGAATGGGTGTTTGGGCCCATTTGGAGAATTGCACTTAGTAATCAGAGCTGTGCAGTGGGTGCTGACCGGACCCAGGCCAGCGCTGGTCTTATTGCTCAGGGTACCCACCCCGATGATCTCAGCTAAGGGCACAGGGCAACGAGGGCTCCAGAATCCCCTTCTATCCCAAGTCACATTCTCATCTTTGGCTTATGCCAAAGTCCTACCCAAAACGCCTATTCAAGGACAGTAAAATTTATACTTGCACAACCTTAAAACGATGACATTCCATGTTTACATGGATTGTTTACACAGAAAATTAATCAGTAACGGTTTTAAATTTTAATTAAAGAATGTTTTCCGGTGTTATTGCAAAACAGACAAAAGCCCATAAAATGTATATTTGACTGCTGTTGTGTGTTGTCTTTGGATGGAGACACAGTCTGGAGATCAATCATGCGTGGTATTTTTGTGAACTTTTCTTTTAACAGAACAACCTTCACATAAATTAGGTTCATTAAAAAATATCCATCAAAATAAAAGTCATTCTGAGAAATCGCTGGATGGAATTTCCTATCTAATCAGCAACAAACTACTCTGTGCTTGTTCTGTAAATAATAATAGGGGAAGGAAATAAGTGAGCACTCCATTGTGCAATAGGCCACTATTTGCCAATGAACCAGAAGTAACTTTATAGGGAGTTACACATTTTACTCACATTTTGGTCAAGTGAAATTATTGGTTCAGTGAACATTGGCATGCTGGAAATATTTTGGTTCCAGGTGGTGCTGAAAGCTACACATATTTTTAAGATTTGTCTCATATTTTTCCTTTTCTATTTCTTCTTTGCTTTGTTTGTCTCTGATGACAAAAGAAATATATGATTTTTTAAATCAAAAGGCAGAAGAAACAAAATCAGGATAAAAAATATTTTATTCAATAAATACTTGTTAATTTTTTTATATTTAAACATATGTCCTAAAAGCATCTATATGCTTATTTGCATACAGCACTTATAAAATGCCAACTAGCATATCACCGAGAGCTCAAATCTAGTCAAAAACTGATTCCTTTATCATTTGGCAACACCCTGCTTTATCCCGAGTAACTTTCCTTGTTTTGAAGTCTGTGTTTTTATATTTAAAGCAGATTACTTAAAGCTAACATACAGTTGGGTTTTATTTTTTGATTCACCATGAAGTTCTCTGTTTCTTAACTGCTGCATTGAAATCATGGGTGTTCAAAGGGATTAGTGACTTAGCTGGATGAATGCATGCCATATTTGTTACTGTTTTCTATTTGCTGCCCTTGTTTTTCCTGTTTGTGTCTTCCACCTCCTACATTTTGTGGTTTTTATCTGAGCACTTTATGTGATTCCATTTCATCTCAATTAGACTATCAATTAGACTAGTTTTTAAACCTTTTAAAGCAGTCACCCTACAGTTTGCAATATGCATTATAGTGAATCCAAGTTTACTTTCTATTTTTATTGTTATGATTTTGTTGTGCTAACTTCAATTTACAACAGTTTGTGTGGTTCAGAGGTATAGGCTGACACCTTTTCAGATGTACATTACAGCACCCACACCCACCAAAGCACCCATAATCCTACTCCATAATCCACATCTACTTTCAGAATAATACTGGAATACATGGCATTAGCGATCAGAGTTGATTGATTGCAATAATGTAGATGTTTAAACTCTAAAAAGGTGACGGAAAACATTAAGGTAGATTGATAACTCCTCACAACAGAAGATTGACTGTTTTGTTGTGAAATAAGAAAAAAGACAAGTGTGCTAACAAACTCTACTTCTAGTAAAAATAATATAGGAGTCACTGACCCAAAAAACAAACATTTCACCTTCTCTCATATCTATGTGGGCCGGGATTGTGAAGTTGTGACTGCTTTGGTGAAGAAATCTGTAGGATGGAATTTTGCAAAACATCTATTCAAATTCTTACTTTGTCCAAATCATTAAGTCTATTTGGAAAACCAAACATTTTTTTTATTATTATTTTAACCACAATGGATTATTTAGTCTGGAAAAGGAATGATGTAACCAATTTTGAAACCCCATCTCTTAAAAATCATAACATTTTATTCCTATTAAATAAGCTGACAGAGTTACTTAGGTCTTTTAAAAGTAAGTTCAAAGTCATTATGCTCTCTTACTTAAAGGATCCACTCCCTCCTCCTCCCTTCTGGCTCTTTTTGGGTCCTGAGCAGTGTATTCTTCCTTTAAGCTGTTCCCTGAAGAGTGGTTTTCCATAATGATTATGATTTGCAAGATTATGATTATGATTTGCAAGATTATGATTTTCTTGTTTCTTTTATTGTTTTGTTATCCTTTACCCAATCAGATAACGTTCAAAGGAAACAATAACAAAAGTATCGTGTGGACCAGACAATATAATCCTTTGCTCTGGTCTAGAGGTTTGCATACCCTTTCCATTACTTTCATATAATGTTAACCTTAAAGATAGAAATGTCACCTTTAAAAATATCTCAAGGATCTAAACTGAATTCACTTTGAAACTTTATTACTGGACATGCACAAGCATGTCAAATCCTCAATTAATATATGAAATATTATCTCCTTTTTCAGTCTTAACTGTCTTCCAAAGCATTTCAGGGACATGCAAAATAGTTGGTTGATATTTTGGGGAGTATCCACGGAAGTAATTGAGTGCACTGGCTAAGAGTATTTTTTGCACTAATTAAATATTCCCAAGTTCTATCAAGATTATTGTCACCTATTTAATGGCTCATTGAGTTTACGGGCTGTGCAAGTTCTCTGTCATCAGTAGAGTGAGGACATCTATTCTTGAAATGACAAATTAAAGAGCAGGCTACAAAGATAAAAGAACATCTGAAGATTATTCACATTTCAAATTTTTGATATGGATAATTCTGTTCATTGACGAAAAAAAGAAGTTGATGGGCTTGGACGATTCATTTTCTTCAAAAAGTTTGCTTCCACTTTATTATCCAGTCCAGAGCATTGGAAAGTTATGCTATGTGAATATAAATATCTTTATGTATTTGCTAAATCTTATCTACAATAGAAATAAATACTTTTCATATATGCTTAAAATGGTTGAAGTATGGAGTCATATGTAAATTCCAGCATGTGTGCAATAAAGAAGGAAGAAAAATTGACATGAGGACTTGAGCATTATTAAGAATGCATGTGTTTATTCATTCAACAAATAGAAATTACGCAGTGACTAGGGATTGTGAACCCTAAGTCTACACTGGGAAATAAAACAGCTATGAAACATGACTTCTTGCTGCTTGCAGTTTAGTTGGGAAGATGGACAATAAATAATCATACAAATAAAAATACAATTATGAGTTCTGATAAGAGTTTTGATGAAAATAGAGATGCAGTATTATAAGTGGAAGGCAGAGATAAGTTTCAGGTGGAGTAGCAAAGGCATTTAAGTTCAGATACAATGAAAATAAGGATTAAGGCAGACAAAATTGAAAGAGAACTGTGCTCCAGGCATGGGGGATAGCTCCTACAAAGGTCTTGAAGTGAGAAAAATCTTGGTATCCTCAAGAACTTTAAAAGTCAGTGTCACTTGAGTGAACTGGGCAAAAGATGAGTGAAGCCCAAAATCTCACATGGGTAATCAAAGTGATGTAGACTAAGGAGATAGGGAGCTCGTATTTTAATCTAAAAACAAGAGGAGACTGTTACGATATTTCGTATTGGAAGAGATCGATATTTGAAGAAGGGAGAGAAGGATGTTGATTATTTTTTGTGGTAATCTGAGAATGAGATGCTGGTGACTTGAGTTGGTAGAAGCAGTAAGCATGGAGAAAACGACTAGTGATCTGTTTTCTGAAGAAGAAAAAAGAGGGTTTGCTGATATCTGGGGTGAGGCAGTCATCAGAAGGGCTAAATGGAGAATATTTGACTGAGATTAAGAAAATGCAAAAAACGAATTTGTGTGTGTGTGTTCAGAAAGTATTTTCTACAACAAGAAGGCAATTAAGTCCATAGTTCTGAGGCTCAGGTGAGACTACTACCCTGAAAGTCACTAGAATATAGATGATCTCTGAAAACCAAGAACAACAGAAATAATTAAAGAGAACATAGAGGAAGAAAGGGGAGTGACCATAATTTCAGTACTAGTGGAAACGAGTCTATGAAGAAAATTGAGAAAACATAGAGATAGAAAACAAGGAGCAACTTCAGTGGGTAATAAATAATCACCCGAGCAATAACCACCTGACGCTGGAGGGAGAGGGAGCCACAGCATTAGCCAAAGATTTGGTTTATCATTGATGAGAAATTTCCTCCTCTTGAATAGGAAATAAAAGGGAATAGATGGATACAGATAAAATAAATAAAATGAAGGACTTGCGCTTGCAGACGTGTGTGATTGCTTATACATAACATAGTATGAGGAAGGGCCCTCAGATTTGGAAAATGGGAAGTAACAGAGATCTAAAGGAGAAAGGGGGATGTGTGAGAGAGGAGAGAATAAGAACTGCAAGCAAAGCAAGCTGCTAGAAAATGGAAATAGAGTTGAATTGATGGCCAGTAGAGCTTTGTCATTTGTTCTGCAGCCATCCCAGCTGCATCAACATTGGTTTACGCAATACTCCTTATCTTAGCTGTTCCCATGATGCTCTCCCCTGTACTCCGCTGCACTCTACCACGCTATGTTCTCTGCTGCTCTGCTCTTACAGGCTCAGCCTCGAGGCCCAGTTGTGCCCACTCAAGCATGCCCTCACCCTGCTTCAGGTGCCTCCATCAGCGTGCGTGTAGGACCACAGTGGTCTATCATTGATGGGAGGGCGGAAAAATCTGATTACCTCATTTACGCTACATCATTGTTGGTAGTGCTTGACAATTGATAAAATACTCCATTCATGCCCAGTGTTTATCCATTTATTCAGTAAACACTAACAGACTAGTTTCAGCGGATGCTCATTATAGCCAGCGGGCTTTCTAAGTCAAGTACTGTTTTATACAGAAAGGAAACCAGGCGCAGAGAGTATCACTTACTTCCAAGAAAGTGGCTTAGTCACCACAGGACAAAATAGGGATTCTAGTCCAGACTTTTACACTCAGAATGCTATGATTTGCTTTTCCCATGAAGGCATGTTACTTGAACCATCATTACCCTTAAATAGCTATAGTATAGAAATCTAGATACATGTATCTCCTGTCATTTTAAATTCTGTTATTATGGCTAAAGATTAAAAATACAAAGATTTTTAAATACCAGCACTATTATTTCTTATCTAATTCCTCCACATTCAGTGCTGAGATGTGATTCTGCACAGCGATGGCCAGAGATTGCATGAGATTATACTTTCAGACAGACATGGACTGTCAAGGCAGCTATACAACCAATTCAGTTGATTTTGTTCCGCCAACTGGCTGGTCGTGGGCTGAATAGGCCGGAAGCAGTGCCATGCAAACTCAGCTATATTTTTCTGAACGCTGTAACCTATGTGCTGGAAGTTGTATTAACTATTTCAGATCTTGTCTGGTGCTTGGATAGTATTCTACCACTTAAGTGATAATACATTTTCAATCAACTTCCTCTGAATAATATTGTGGTTTCAGAGAGATAAAGATAATATATGATTTTCTCACCTGTATCAATCAGACCTCTTAAATTGCAAAGAGCAGAAATTTACTCTGATTAAATTAAGCAGAAAAAATTCATAGAAAGGGTATTAAATAGATAACATTAGGGAAGATATGAGAATTGGACAGGAGACAAAAATGCAGGACATCTACTAAATAATGTTATAGCCTTGATGCCTGGGATGGGATTGGGCCAATGAGTTTCTTAGCAGTTTATTTCTGTGTCTGTGTTCGCACGTGCGTGAAGTTGAACATCCCAACTACTGCTACTACTATTAATAACAATATTGGCACATGACACATAATGATACTCTACCCTATGGTGCTAAGCATTTTACATGCTCATACCCTGGAACCCGGGTCTATGCATATTTCCATTTAATGCAAGAGAAAACTGTAGCTTAGAGAGATTGAGCATCCACTGTCACAAAGACAGTAGGTGGCTGAACCAGAAACTCAGTCTATATAAAGACCAAATTTAATTTCTATTCCAAATAGTTCATTAAGTCAACGTAAAATAATGGGGTCTCTGGTTAGTTAATATCATTTCAGGAAAAGTAGGCGGTAGGAGAAAACAATTTTATTTTTCATTTCTGTCCTGGCCTTCTCACTTTTCCTTTAGGTGTCCTGCAGCCTGTGTGAATACATGTCTGTGATTAACAATCTAATGTATGTGTGGTTCAGTTTCCACTTTAGTGCTACCATGAATGTACGACCAAGGCTGACAGTAAGGAAAATGAGGAAAGGTTTTCTGAGATGCATTTTCAGAGATTCACAGGACATTAGTGAAGCCAAATGTCACACATTTATTTACACATGAAATGTGTTCAATGCAGCGATGATGGATTCAGTGCACAGCACCTGACAGCAGCAAGACCTTCCAGGGACCCGATCGCCAACTATTTAGCATGCAAGTAGCCATAGAGACACGATAACATTTCTTTAAAAAAAAAAGTACAAAGCACATTTAGATATAAGTACAAAATATAAAACGCAAAAGAAAGCACAAGCAAAAATATACAAAAAGTGTAACTCTACTAGAGAACTATAAGAGCAAGGGCCAGAAGAGTAATGCACTTCAAAAAAGTAGAAGTACTGATAGGAAAGACGATGACCCTGGAATATTTGATTCCCACTAAACTTAATTACCAGCAGCCATCTATGAATGCGAAGCCTTACTGATGACATAAAAGGCCAATGAACACGCACTTGGTATGCTGTACATCTTCCTATAATGAAGTAAGCTAGAAGCCAAAAAGGTTATTAAGAGAATCCTAAGGAAGAGAAAACACATTTATAGTACTGGACTGTATTTAGCAATACAGTAAGTTTTCATGGTGGTTTACTGGGAAGAAAAAATCTGTGTGTAAGTGAACTTGCCAGTGCTCTTCAAACCTGGGGTGTTCCAGGGTGAACTTATGGAAATGATCAAATTAAACCGGGTACTCAGTGTTTTGCTGCCCATGGCGACACAGGGGTGATGAGTCTGTGGTTGAAGTGGTTTCTACCAACTCTGGGGTTAGCACGTGTGACAGCAGTTTGGCCTAGTCAAGACTATTGATGTACAAGTCATCTGTTCAAAGCAGCAAAATGCCCCTCTTCTATATTAACTTTTTAAACATAATTCTAGAAGTAAATGGTCTTGGCAAGACATTTTTATTTTCAGAGAATTGCCAGCTCCAATGTCCAGTGCTTAACATGGGGAACACAGATTCTGTCACGACTGTGAAATCTGCTAAGAAAAGACAGTGAAGAGAGCCATCAACTGGTAAACTTATTCTTAGACTCATGATCAAAATCAAGTCCACAAGATTTTGGCCAAAAGAATGAAGAAATCAGTCAAAGGTATTGGAAGCTCTGCTAAACACAAGCCTTGTTCACAGTACGAATTGTAAATCAGTCTTCTACTATTTAAATTTAGCTTCTGGTACAGCTACAAAGTGAGAATGCAAAAACATTTCTCACTCTAAATTTTCCATTTCTCACAAAAAACCTAGGGGTTCAGATCTCTGGGTAGGCAGACATAAAAATATTTTTATTTCCTCTCAGGTAAGACATAGAGAAAACCTTCTCTGTATTTTGCTTTTGCTTTTGCTTTCCAAAGCAGATCATTCAGTGGAATGAGATATGACCCATATGAAGAATAGATGCAGTTAAATTCATTACATTTGGTTTAAAATATTGTTTCCATTTATCACCCTCTGACGGCCCAAATTAAGATGGTAGCGACTCAACTCCAAAATAAAAGTTGTTTACATCTGTACCTCTGTATTCAAGTATGTATGTTCTGGCTGCATGGAGTGCAAACTGGAACTATTGAAATGAAGAAAAAAGGAGAACTGCTGAAAATAATGTTGTGAAAAGTTTTCAGGGAAGTGGTCACAGTCCCTGAGGAACACTTTGAACTAGAGCGCAAATGAGAACATTGTCACCTCACACAAAGACTCCTAATCAGGCCGTCTTTGTTCTGCAGCTCAGATTTTAACTACAAGTTCATTTCCAATACCTGCACATATTCTTCTATTCATATGTAAATTGAACTAAGGCTGTTATTCTTTCTCCCCCACAATCTGCTTTTAAAGTAATAATAAAATTTATGAAAGAAGGCCATGGGGGAAGGGTGTGGACACAGAGGGTTCTGGTTTGGCCCCCGCCCACGTGGCCATCTTGAAGGAGAAGCAGTGCCTCTCCTTCCCTCTGGGACCTATTGGGACATTAAGGGGTTATCACTAGAGCTGTTATTGGCTTTAGATATTTCCACTGATGTGACATTTGGATTCCAATGGCAGTTTTATGGCTCTCTGTGCAGCTGTGATGGAGTGTAGCTTGCAGATGGCCCTGCGGAGGGGGAGGGTTGAGTGTGGAACAGAAGAGGACAAGGAACCACATTCCCTGGGTTCTACCCGTGGCTTTGCCAGTCACCTGCTGGACGCCTTGAATAAGTCACACGAGGAAGGGCCTTCTTCCTGCCTGGAGCAGATTAATTGCCTGTGCTAACGTTGCTGGCAAATTTCAAGGGCAATTGAGTCCTGTGTGCTTTCCCACTTGCTCTTCTTTTCTCCTCTCTCTCCCTCTCCCTCTCTCCCTCCCTCCCTCCATTCCTCCTTCTCTCTCTCTCTCTCTCTCTCTCTCTCTCTCTCTCTCTCTCTCTCTCTCGCTCTCTCTCGCTCTCTCTCGCTCTCTCTCTCTCAAGGGCATGAGTTGCCAATTTTATGTGCAATTAAGCTGTGCACACCCCAAACTAAGCAGGCCACCTTGACTGCACTTTAAACCTCTCAATTATAAACTATCTATGATATCTAATGTCTTAGAGGAGTAACCCAATCCGCTTTGATGGAGTCGTTTTATGAGGCTGCTTCTTCCTGTTCTAACAAGAGTGCAATGGTGATTAGTTTAAACCAAACAGGCAGTTTGTTCTCTGTGCCTTGGTCTCTCAGCAGCAAAAGGAGAAGGAAATAAAACCCATTTATATAGTGTCTCAATTTGTTAAAGAAGGGACAAGGTTAATGTACTTTAAATTTATAAATACAGAGGATCCTCGGCTCTTGTTTATAATATGCCCCAAATTGAGTTCACTACTTAAAATGTTGGCTTCTATGTATCTGCATTAAAGATCCTGAGTTAAAGATTTCTCTTGGGGAGAGAGCTTTGTGTCTGGGATTTGTAGGCGCAAATCTCATTTTTGTCAATTTACAACTATGATTTGCAGAAAGTTGTTCTTCCCTATGGCTTGGTTTCCTCTTCCTTCAAATGATTTAAAAAAAATCAAACACAAAGGCAAACTGCTCCTCGGATGGAGGTATAGGTTAAATAGATATTACGGAAGCACTCAGCTTCCACCGGGAGTTCAGAAAACGTTGATGGTCATTATTCACGACTTCTCAAAGTTCTCCTTCATTTGGGAACGGCTATGTGCTTGGGAGCATTGAGATTCACATGCAATAGGTACAAAAAGTGTTCAGGGCAATGAGCCACTCTATCTGGCCTCAGCTTGGCCAATATAATAAATACCTTTTCCACCGTGGATCCTACTTGTGTGGGGGCAGAGTTGGTGGCTGCCTGGCTTCTGCTCTCCTTTGGAGACCCCTCACCCGATTAGAAACCCCACAGAGGAGGAGGGGCAGTTCTGCCACTGACCTTGGCAATGAGCCTGCCCACTTCGAGCCTGGGTTCCCTCTGTCCTCACCCGTTTAGCTCCGTCCCTCATAGGCGCCGCCACACTGCCCATCTCCCTGTATCATTTGCATCGAGTCAAATTGAGCAAGTGATGTTAGAGATAATAAATCCCACCACTGCTATTTATGCTTGAAAACCATGACACAGTGTGGTGAAAGCGCCAAATAGTCTGGGCTGGGTGCTTGTTTGCGGGGCGTTTTTCTTTGCATATTTTACTGTCAGCTTCTTGACACGTTTGTCAGTTTAGAACTGCAGGGCATAGGGCCGGCGACCGGCCACATTTTTATTCTCCACTGCCTTTTTAGAGACTACAAAAAATAAAATGAAACTGGGGGCGAGGGGGCGATGGAGGAAGAACTGGGGAGCGAGGTGATGTGTCAACGCCGCGCGGCGCAGGGCGAGGCTGTGGAAGTCAGGGCGCCTTCTGCGCAGCTGGCGCTGGCCACCTAGGGCACCCCAGCCCTGGCTCACCAGCTCGCAGCCTGACACCGAGCGGCAAGGTGGGCTGTGGAAGATCTGCCATTTTCTCATTTCCTTCTGATGCCAGGCAGAGAGGAGGCAAATATTTGAATCTGTTTGCAGAAGAAATCTTCTTTCTTTTCTTTTCTTTTTTTCTGACAAACTGTGCATTTCTGGGCTGTGGAGATGTCTGCACAAAACAGCCATTGTTTCCCCTGAAGCATCATCCCTAACATACAATTGACTCAGGGTTTTCTGCCCTTTCAGAACTAGGAGCTATATATACAGATCCATAGCTATATATACATATATACACACACGAGTGTGTATTCTATTTTTGCTTTTTTAATTCGTGGGGGGAAATACACAAAGGTACTGACAGGACCAGCATTCAAGATGTACCTTTTCTCACTACCTCCCAGCTTCTGTAAACAAAGGGGGAGGGGGATAAATTGTCCATCATGAGCCTCTCTTCAGCTGTGGCTCCCAGCAACTCCTAAATAAGAAAAGTGATAATAAGACAACAACAAAGTGTATATATATATATATTTATATAGAGACATATACATTTGTATGCATGTATGTGTGTATTATACATGATATGCATATATTTTTATGGTTCACGACCATTTTCCCAAAGAATTCCTGGTACGATTTAGTTTATCTAAGATTCATGTTTTCCAAACAGTTCATGAAGGAAAAGAGGCATTTTCCTAAAATTTGAAAAATACATTCCCAAACGTAATCTAAAACAGAACCCTATGCCCGCCCCCCAAACCTTGATTAATATGGGGAGGGGCACAGGGGGTTCAGCACCCTGCGGCCAAGAGGACAGAATTTGAGCAACGTACTTCTAATGGCCAGTTTCGAATTTCTTCTTTTCGAGAACGTTAATTGTAGGTTTTATTTAGTGCTTCTGACTCATTGCTTTTGGTGCAGAGGAAGTTCAACTATTTGACAATTTTAGGGAAGGTCAAAAGGCACTTTTCAAGCCATTCCCAGAGCATGCTGATGTTCTCTTGAATATTAGAACAAATCAAAACATGTATTAGGGCTTAAAAAAACAGAAAGACAAGCACAAAAATACATAAAAAAGCTTTTAATAGCCTGCCTCAATGACCCTGCCGACATTAACAATATAAACAAAGTGAGATGGTTAGAAGAGTTAAACAGTGCAAATATCTTGGTGAAAAACTTCTGCACACAGGAGCGGGGGAATTCCTATCAGCCAAATTATTGAGTCATAAGGTCAGTGCTTTGACAAAACGGACAGATGTCACAACTGCCCTCCAAGCAGGTCACACTGATTGACACTTCCACAAAGACCTGTCTTTTTAATATATATGGTTCTTTCCCCCTTAATTTATATTTTGATATGATTTATTCATTTCTCTGTTGGACTTTAGAAGGAGTTTGATATTTTAAAATAATTATACCAAATGTGAAAATTAGAGAGATGACATCACTATTATAGTGAATCTTACTGTTAAGGACTACAAAATGACTTTTTTTCCTTTGGTAGAGTCTTGGTTTTCTTTATGGGTGTGATTGATCAGTGTTTCTTGTGGCACTTTTAAGGCATTTTATATAGCACCTTGCTATTTTAAATTAGGGGCTGCCTGTTTCTCCAAGGAAAGCTTCCAGGGACACAACATCATCCTATCTTTGCACCCATCCATGGCGCTTAGAGAGAAGTTGGAAACGAGACCAGACGACCTGCAAAACCTGAAATATTCACCATCTGGCGTTTTACTGAAAAGGTTTGCTGACTCCTGCATTAAATAACTTGCTTCCTTTTATTACATTTCACTATTTACTTCTACATAAGAAAATTTCACTTTATTGCTATTTTGTAGCTGACCTCATTATGAAATTCTTGTTATTTGTCATAATTTCTGAAGATTCTCCTGAGATTTCCCTGTATGTAAGATTTATGAAAATAATTATCATTTTCCATTCACATTCCCACTTTTCTAATCTATTACCTTTGTCTATTTTATTTTCATATTTATCAAATATTGTTTGTTTCTTTTTGTTTATATGTAAAGTTAGACATTTATTTGTTTATATATATTATAACTATTTAAAGAGTTCCTATTGTAATGACTTTTAATGAAAAATGATTGTTGAATATAGTCAAATGTTTTCCCACATCCATTGAGATACTCATCTATAGTTCTCTCCTTTGAACTTTGGGTATGTTACTTTTTTTTTTTTTTTGGATGAATTTCCTCTTTTGAAGCCATTAGGGATGAACCTCACTTGGAGAAAATATTTTTTCCCTTAATTCTTGGCTGAATTTTATTTGCTAGTAATTTTTAAAGGGCTGCTTCAGTATTCAAAAGTACAATGTATCTTTACTTTTCTAGTTCTGTTGTTTATAAATTTAGAGAATGACAATGTTATGTTGGGTTTGTTAAAAATAATTTGGATATTTCCCTCTGTTCTCATGTCCTGACTTGATACAAAGCATCAGAATTGTCATTTCCTTGAATGATTAAAAGAATGAACCTATGTATCCAGTTGAACACTGGGTTTTACTGGGTAATAATACTTTAATACAACTGTCAATTCCCTTCATTGCTAATGTATGATGTATTTGTAGGAAGAAAGTTATGATCTTATATTTTTATTTAAAACAGTCCATTGTATTCAGACTCAAATATACTAATATAGATGGTTTGGAAAATAAAGATATTCTTTCAGGTCTTTAAGATATCAAAAGTTTTACTCCATATGTATCCCCAATGATATTATTTGATATAGTTCAAGAAAATGAGGGTACCTACTGAAAAGAAAAGAAGAAAAAAAGAATTTGTGATAAAAGTCCTGGTCGAATCCCAGGAGAATTTACTGAATATTATTTCCTGGATCAGAGCTGCTTAAACAAAGTGACTGGACAAAAATAAAATAGGAAATCAATGGATCCCCGGATAAAGAAATGAATAAATTCTAAGTAATTGAGAGAAAGAATACAAAAATGGAACTTATAAATGAGAAGGGAAACAGACATCCTTCAAAAAATAAATAGACAATCAGGTACTTAAAAAGGATAATGTTATTCAAAGACTATCTTGGGAAAATTCTGAAACAACCCATAAAATGGCACAATTATGGGATTGTTATGCAAAAGGAGTTTAGGCAGAGACAATATGTTCAACTTGGAAATTAGAGGCATTTTGCCCTTGCTTAGGCATTAACAAAGTGAATCAGTAGAAGATGGGACTAAAGAAATGGGATTACCATACCCTCTTGGTTCTGCAATGGACAATACTTCCATAGTCATTTTGTATGGGAGGTTTTCAAATATTAAAATCAACCTATAGACAAAACTTGAAAGATTTCAGCATGGGCTGGATGTCATTTAGCTGGGCTGAAATGTGAAAGAGATTAGGGTAGTGCTGGGGGAATGAACATAGGAAGAAAAGTTAGGGACTTCTAAATTTTCATTCAGCAGGGAGAAAAGAGATGCCTTCACAAAGGTAGTAAAACAGGAGCTAGATCTTGAAGAAAGTCATTTAAAATTATAAAATAGTCACCAAAATAAATAAAAATATTACTTTGATAGACCTGCCAAATGCTGATCAGGTAGAGAAGTGGGTATTTTACGTAGACTGTATCTTCTCTCCAGGTGAGCACTCATCATTTTTGTGAGATAGTTCTAGAAGGACTGAAAACAGATAAAAATAAACAGGTTGCCTTGGTAAATGCCTGGATGGGAGAAACTACTTTGGAAGAAAGAGGAAGACTCCTTCACGTTTTGTTTTGTTTTGTTTTTCTACCATTTTCATGTTTTACTGTTTCAATACTGTGCATAATAATGAAGATTATGAGATTTATCCCCAGAAAACTGACCTTTTAGGGTTTCCTTGTCCCCAGAACAACAGATAAGTACATGGAGACAATTCTTTGTAATCTGGAAAATATTTAGATTATCCTGAAGACAATCTTCATTAAAGAGAGTCAGCATACTACCATGCAGGCTTCTACATCTTATTGCTTTTATCTTGTAAATTTATTTTTGCATCTTATATTTTGGTTTAATTAGCTCGACTTTATTCCGAGGATCTGAAAACACTTTATGAAGCTTACTGAATTGAATATATTATTGAGCATAAGTTTCCCTATATCCTTTGAGATGGATAAATTAAGCACAATGAATCATCATAAAAGAGATCGAAGTTCTGGAATATTTTGTATCTCTTGAGGAACTGATATCATATTTTCCCCCACCATCATCCTTTACATTTCCCTGTCCCTTTCTGTCTTCTCCCTCTTAACCTCAGAGCCTTCAATGTCTGCTAGTGATCTTTTTTCTTTTTCAAATCACCTGCCATATAATGTCCAGTATTTGTTTTTATCGTCTGACTTGCTTTAGTGCACCAAATTCCCTAGCGGTCCCTCCATTTTCCTGTTAAAGGCTGCATTCCATCTCCCCTTATGGCAGAACAATATCCCATAGTTTGGATGGCACACAACTTTTTGACCCACTTACCTACTGATGGGCATTCAGGCTGCTTCTGTATCTGAGCTACTGTTAACAGAGCCACAGTAAACAATGCAGAGCCCGTAGCTTCATGTTGCTTGGATAGACGCAAGAGCAGGCTTGCTGGGTAGGAAGGCATGTCCATTAGTTTTTCAAGTTAAACCCAGATTGCTTTCCATCCAACATCCCCATTGGTCTGTACCAGTTTACCTCCCCACCCCCAGTGTAATGGGGTTCCTCTTTCTCTGAATCCTCTCTAGCACTTGTGGTATCATATACTTCATGAAAGAACAAAAACAAGTTATTTAGCCCAGTGCTTCCCCAAAAGCAGCTGAACAGCAGATTCACCTGGGGAGTTTAGAAAAAACTCAATCATGTTGGCCTTCTTTCTGGAAATTTCATTTGAACAAGGCTGGGGGAGAAGCCCAGGAATCTCATTATTTAGAATGCCCCAAAATTCTGAGGCACTTTCAGACTAGGAACCATAACTGTACCTCTCTTGTTTCTTTTCCTCAGGCCAATAGGAGACTTGAGGCCAAATTAGCTCTCCAACTTTAGTACGTGAGACGTCATATCCTCTGCGTCTTTCCCCTGGACCTTGGTCTTTTGACTTCACTTGGCTATATTCTGGTCTTAATTTTTTAAAAACAAATAGAGAAATCAATGTATGAAGTTCATGGGTTTTTTCTACATAGGTGATATATATGGATTGTTTTTTAAACACAACTTTTGAAATCCAATAAAATCTGCTTCACTAAGGCCAGTAGCTGCTTTGCAGTCAGAGACTTAGCCTTGGATTCTACATGATTCACCAGGATGGTGAAGAAAGACCAAGTGTGGATACAGCAAGCGGGATATATGCCCGTATAATGAGCACGAGCTCCTCCACCAACAACAATGTATTTGCATTGTGTGCACTTTGCAAGGACCCGGCTCATGAATAAAAGTGGAAAGGAGGTAAATGTTCTCTTAAGGAGCCTACCAGTGAGAATTCCATTGTGAGTTAGGGGAGAGACAGTTGAGACAGGGGAGAGTCTGCTGGGTAGGACAGCTGAAATTCTCTGGGTAGAGAGCAGAGTCATGCTTTGGACTTTTCAGTGTCACAGATGGCTCTCTGTGGTGTCTTCTTTTGTTCCTGAGATTAATTTTCGAAGTCTGGATGTGGAGAGGTTACTCCACATCTGAGATTCCTCAGACTCTGAGTAGTCAGCTAGCAAAAACTTGAGGAAGTAACTGGCTAGAGTCGTGGGGAGCATGGCTAGCAATGACTGCTAGTCCTCCTTTCAGAATTCTTTCCCCCTTGATCTTCAAAAACAAGCTCCTTTTAATTAGCATGTTTACAAGGGATAAGGGGGAACAGAGCTGGTTATCAAAAATTCACCTTGATGTAGGATTGTCTAACCCACCAGGGTCACCCTTTTCTTTCTCTCTTAAAAGGCATTGGGGGCAGGAGGCAGGGCGGGGGATGGGGAAGAGCCTTTCAAGTCCTGGAAGAAGCTGCATAGTGAGCAGATTCAGACAAGTGAGCTATTCTGGAATCACTGATCTTCGACTGGCTATCACATGGGAGCTACTGAATTTGAACGATGACCTGAGCCTTCTGCAGCCCATTAGCTGCCAGCCCTCAAGGCAGTTGTCTTCTGAAGTATGAAGAAAAAATTAAGCATGAAAAGTTTGTTGTATGTCTTGGTTGTGTTATAGTTCTGGCTGAGACAAAGTATGTTTTGTGGACTCCTCTCCTCTCTTCCCTAGTGAGCTTGGAATTGGATATTAAAGAAGAAAAACAAAGAGATATTTGTCTTAAAGCTTAGAGACTGAACAAAACAGTATGGAAGGGCAGTTAACCCTTCTCCTGTGCTTCCAGAAAGCTCTATTGTTCTTTCTACATATAATACACACTCACAGAAAACACCTAAGATTCACACGCTCACTTATATGGGGGTATTACTTTGTGCATATCACATACGTTAATATGGTTAGAAAAAAAATGGTGAAGTTCATGGATTGGCTACTTCAATAAGAAAAGCTTTCTTTCCACAGGGATCAAGGTAACAAGATCCAGATTGGAAAAATAAAAAAAGTGACACTACTTAAAGCAAAATAGCTTTTATTTCTCCTTGTCCTTTGTGTGTGCTGGGGAGGAAGAGCCAGGTGCCTCTTTTCTAAGTTATGTTATGGTATTAGCAAAAGTACTAGTGGTGAGAACATTCTGGAAGTGTTTGCATTTAGGGATATTTCTAAAATTTCTAAATAGCTGAAATGAAATTATAATAAAATGACAGACAGTGAAGCAAGTGAGTTCTCATTGGCTCGCTTATGAACCTGTTATCACACCCCTCCCCTTCCATGGACATCAAAGATTGTCTAATGTTTGGAAAACCAGAAGTGAAGAAATTCTAAGAGAACTTAGATAAATCAAAGATTTTTTCCCCTTTATTTTCTAGAGTGGGGAGTCTCTGGCAGTGTTAAAAGAAGAGTAAGTGTAGAAAACACACCAGCGACTCTCCTCGTTTCATTCTGTTGTGGGGAGTTTCTGAAAATTTTCAGAAACCAAAACTTCTTGCAAAGGAATAAGCCAGAGGGGATTGTGTTGTTTTCTTTTTGTGACTATGGACAAAAGCAGCTTTCTATAACAAAAAAACAATGTAATCCTATTGCCTTGAATTGCCTGAGGTGGAAATTATCCATTCCCCCCTCACCCTAAAGCCCCAAGAGAAATATTTAGCCACTTGTCCAGTGCAATAAATGCATTTTTCCTGTCATTGCAATTTCTTCTCACTCCTCATTTGGAAAGTGTAAAGCCTGGATATTTCCAGGAACGTCTTCCCTTCTCCTCATTCCTCCCCGCCACCATGTTGTCCTGCGCCTCACCCCAGCTGGCCAAGGGAACATCACAGACAATTAACTGAAGTTTACATGTGATGGTGGACACCACCCTCAAGGCATTTTTGAACTTTCTTCTATTGTGCCCTTAGGTTATATAAGAACATCCAAGCAGGGACAGTCAAACAAAAATAACCAAAGCCCAGTTTTCTTTTTGTTCTACACCTTTCTCAGTGAGAAGAAGTCCAGGTTCTAATGTATAAGTTTCTATTGCTGTCAACTGCAGGCATCAGCAGAAATGAAAATTAAAGGCCTCCCTGGTGGCACAACAGGTTAAGTCTCAGCCTGTGAAGCTATCCGCAGCCACTGCAACAAGAGTTCCATCCCAGCCAGGGAGCTTCCTACATGGCCCAGCAGACCTCTCCTGTCTCCCGCTGCTCCCCTCAGCAGTGTACTTCAATAGATCTGCCTGTTTTGCTCCCCACTCCGTCTCTGGTGAATCCTCTCACCCCCAACACCTCTGGCCTACTTGCCCCAGTTCTTATATGCATAAATAAATAAGCCTTTAAAAAAGTCTTATTTTGAAGAAACATTGAATAAGATGTAAGCTATATTAAAAAATAAACATTTAGCTTTTTATTTTTTTTTAATTCACTTAACCAATATTTGCTGAATATCTGCTATACATACTAGGAATTCTACTATAGAAATGAAATGGTGAAAAAAATTTAAATTGTTTGATTTATATATTGTTTTCATCTGTATCTTTTATTCTTAGCAGTATTTTAAACACTTTGAAAAATAATTTTTTAACAGTATACACAAACATCATTGTAATAGTTTGATTTAAAAAAAAAACTGTTTTGATTTATATCTTTTTGGGAGAGACTTCCATGGGTCCCAAGAGCCAAGTGCCCTGGAATGCCCTTACTGAATATTTCAAACCACAAGGTCTAATGAGGTTCACCCTGAGGTGCCCCCTTAGCTAGTCGAGTAAACAATTAATTAGGTTAAGGTGAATCCAACATGACTAGCCGGAGTCTGCTCTCTCCTCAGGGGTATTAATTGAGGGTATTACACTGCTTTTTCATGTATTATTTGTCGTGAGGATATGCTTCTAATCAACAGAAGAAAGAATCACCTAATTTAATATATGGGCAAAAGACTCGAACAGCCACTGACGAGAGGAATGATCTCTGGCCCCAGGCCACATTAGGGTTACGTAAGAGAACCAACATTACAACATCAAGTTCTACTAAATTATATCTCATCCAAATGTTGACTTGGGACTTCAGGGTCTGAAAATGCCAACACCTTACAAGGCTTTGGTCTTAGGAGAAGTTGAACCCACTGATGTGAGAAGTAGGAGAGAACAGAGAGAAGTAATGCTTCATCCCAGCATATCTCTTTTTAAGGAGGTTGCGACATCGGTTAGAAAAACATACCAGTTAAACCGGATTAAATAA
Organism: Scalopus aquaticus; assembly: GCA_004024925.1. Classification (NCBI taxonomy): domain Eukaryota; kingdom Metazoa; phylum Chordata; class Mammalia; order Eulipotyphla; family Talpidae; genus Scalopus; species Scalopus aquaticus. The sequence goes on along the minus strand of PVIJ01009528.1, from coordinate 45,694 downwards.
AAAAGAACACTTCATAATATATTTATGTCATATTCTGCCAATTCAGTGAAACAAAGCAGACCTATTTTGAAGTAGGTAGACCTGTGAAATTTTTTCTATAAAACAAAGAAGAGAAAGAACAGGACAAAATGAGTGAAGGAGTAGATTCCTAAAGAACCAAATGCAGCAATAATATAAAAACAAACACAAAAAGAAATGAAATTAGTTTTGAAAATCTGTTTTTCCTCCCTTCCTGTGGAACTTTAGACACTTTTCCAAGATGTCACTTAAATATTTTTGCCTTCATGGCAGTAGTTTATCCTGAGTCGTTAAACGGTGGTGACTTTTGTTTCTGCCTGGCAAATATGCTTTCAAGAATTGACAGGAGACCATATTCTGAGGCAGATAGAACAGAGTCAACTGCAAATGAAAATTGCACTCTTCAAACTTCTCCCACATACATGTACAATCACCATGGGGCTAAAAAAATTCCCTTTCCCACAAAGGCACCCACCCTCCCAATGTCCCTTTCCCAATCAAGTTAAGAAACAAAACCCTCTTGGGTGAATCATCATAATGCTAATGAAATCCAGACAGGCGACTTGAAACTTGAAACAGAAAAAACAAAATTATCCAATGGAAATCATTCATTAGCAGTCCCTGGTTCATTGAAACTAACAAAATGAGGAAGAAACTTGACCTGAATGTGTCACGGATGATAATGATCTTATGCCTATGCTGTGCTTTCTACCCAGATGGATCTAAAACCCTTTTCTGAGTTTCCTAAGGGGTGGGAAATAGGCAGTTGACCATTACTACAAATTAATAACTTCTGGGATAACTAACAGCATAGGTCAACCACTAGATTCCCCAAGAGTTTCAAGAAACTTAACACAACTCTAGCTGAAACCTACTTCCACGGAATAAAGATGTACCCAGCTAGCAATCACTTCCATTCTAGACACAACTCAAATCTTTAGAAGCAATCATAACAATAATGACAAATTCCTATTCTGTCTAGTATGGCTGTTTCTTACTGTTATTATTGTTATCGCCTAAAGGTTGTCTCAGAATTGCACTTGCAGGTGTCAAATCACCCCAGAGTGAATCAAGGAAGTGTACAAACCCATGCACTTTACTTTCCTAGATAAGTAGAAGCCTGAGGCCACCAATACCTTGTCATCACTCACATATACACACACACAAACACACAGAGGTGCACAGACACACAGACACACACACAATCACACGTACATACACACAAGCACATACTCACACATAGATGCATACTTTATCACAGAATTGAGCTCAGAGAGGAGAGTAGCCTTGAAAAGTTACTAGCACAATTAGAGAATTAGAGAAAGGAGAAATACAGACTGACCATGGAGATAGGAAGCCACTTCATGAATCCTTCTTTTGATTGAACCACTGTCTTTGCCTACTCAGCTTCTGTCCAATCATCTCTTAAAAACTTGCATCAGTTGCCTTCTAGAAGAGAGTCCACCAGTTTTGATGAGTCTGATGAGGTTATGGTAATCAGGCACCATGGTCTCCCCTAACTGACAGAAAGATGCATCTAAATTAGACTAACCGGGTATGTCCACCTCAGCATTTGAATTGTACACTGAGGGTCAGAAAGACAAATTGTTCACGGTCACGTATTCCACAAGTGGTTCATAGACAAGTCTGTTGAGTTCCTGGTGGCAGGACCCTCTGAAGCTGCCTGAGTCTGCTTTTTAACAAAGCGTGATTCTTAGGTTGTCCCTCCTGTTCTAGAAGATTCTCCATACAATTCCAATAGATATCCTGTTGTCTTCAGCTTTTCAAAGTTAGTCTGTTGTTTTCCCTCCAAATCCAGAGTTTCCAAGTTCTATCTCTGTCACCTACAAAATGAAGCTAAAATTTTCACTTCAGTTTCCATTTCAAGAGGCTCTTATTCTAAGTAGACCTTAGAACTGAAGTATTGCATTAATATATAGAAAGTGCACACATCACAAACATGGCTGGATGAAAGTTTAGAGATAATCCTGTGCATCCCATTTCAGAAGATACCCAGTGTAGCTCTTAAGAGTATGTTTCACTTACCAGCATCCTTTGAATAATACGGAAGCCCGTGAAAAAGGCAGAATGTTAGGTTGCACCCAGAGATTTCAAATCAGAATCTCCTTTTCAATAAGATTTCCCAGGAGATCCAAATGCACGCTAAAGTTTGAGAAGTGTGGATAAAGACCATGACCAGCTCTCTAGAAATCTCCCTATCATACTACTCAGTAAAGCCCTCAACATAACCACTTGCATGAGTTACCCTAGATTAGGTATGTCTGTTCTTGATCTTTCTATAAACTGATTCATGGGACGTACTCTGGGATACATCCAAATATGTTGTCCAATGCAACATACTTGTCCTCCCCATCTACTGTGAAGGGAGAAAAATTTAAATGGCATGGTCTCTTCGCCAGTGCATGTTGATTTTTGAAAACACACACACACACACACACACACACACACACACACACACACACAGAGTAGCCAGCAGTATAAAAGACAGGAACAGTTTATTAAATATTTTTTTCATGCAAGACACTTTGATATCAAAGCTGAGAAGATGAGTAGCCATCTTACTATTTTACAGATGACACATTTGGGACTCAGAGAAAAATGAACATAACAATATGGCCGAAGTAACACCACTCATAGAGGTACATCTGACTCAAAGGGCATGACCTTGTTTAATTGCCTTTTCTCTTCCAGTTGGAAGACTTCCTCAAGTAGATTGAGGCCTTTGCTAAGATGCTGGACATGCCACATCCGCCTGTGTCCCCTGCCTCAGCCCACACAGCCCAGCTGCTGAAGCACACAATCAGTCCGGTGTGACAGCCGAGCTGCAGAGAAAACTGCTACACCTTGGTCAACTTCCTACTCAGTTTGTTGTGTATCTAAACATATTTCTTAGTGTTTTCCACTCCACTTTTAAGGCCTTCACCTTCTTTCCCGGTTTCATCATTCAGTTTGCTTATAGAAAAATTTTCCATTTCATTAGCTTTACTCAATGGCCAGGACAAAACAGTCTTTGTTCAATAAGGAATTAAGTAAAACTGTGTGCGCTTTTAAACTTTAGAAGGTCCTGGAACACTGGTTTTAATAACTATGTCCTGTGTGAATAATGAACACACCTGGACTACACCAGGCCCTGGTTAATAAAGAGTCCTATTGTAGTTTCCACTGTCTTTGTAAAAAATGCATCATAATCTCGAGTGTGAAAGAGTGAGAGGAGGGGATTATCATGGAAAGAGCACGGGCTTTGCCGTGGGATTACTGCCCGTGTTCTAGGCCTGCCTTTACCTGTTGAGGGAGCTTAGGGCAGTCCCCAAGGAGGGCACCCGCTAATGCACCCTGCATTGCGGCAAGACATGACTGAGTCCGTTGAGCCAGAAAGAGGATGCGGAAAGAGAAACATTATGCAGGGATTTTTCTGTCTTTTTATTATTAATTAATTAATTAATTTATTTATTTATTATCATGGTCAAATTGGTCTACATTATTGTTGGCATGTTGGAAGTACAGGATTCCCTCCTCAGGTGTCGTCACCATAGTGGACCCCCCATCAATTCACCAAGGGCCCCCCACCACCATTTGCACTCCTCCTCCACCTCTTCCCCTTTGGGCCACCGGGATGGCACTGAAAAGGATGATGGTAAGTGAGATGAGATAGAAGGAGAGAGATAAATACTGGGTGGTGCCATTTGTGTGTGGAATATAGAGAAAGCAAACTGAGGGCTAGATAAGGACAAGCTTAAAAAAAATCTATTTTTTAAAGCTAAAGTTCATTCAGATGGGCACCACTGAGAACCCACACAATGCAAGCACGTCACTTCTTGTCCTGGCATGTGGTCATCTTCCGGCTATGAATCAGCACAGCGGGCACTGCAGAGGACCCCGTGGCCTGAGAGAGAAACATCTCAGGGGGGCCTGAGGTGAATGACACTGAGGAGACCAGGGGTCCAGTCCTGTGAAAGTGTGGGAGCCCGGAAGTGACCGAACCCCAAATCCAGGCACTTTTTCAGTTGAAAGTAAAATGTCTGAATGGCAAGGAATTTCAATGGAAACACTTTGGTCTCAGTAAGCCAGGAGAAGTACTTCCTCTTTCAGACTGACCTTAGAAAACCAGGCCTCAGACCCACAGCGGGACCTGGGCCTCACCCACAGGGCAGCAAACAGAATGGAAGAGTCTGAGGCACCAACTTTTTTTTTTAAAGACTTGTTTATTTATGCATACAAGCTGGGGTGTAGGCCAGAGGTGTAGGGGGGTGAGAGGATTCACCAGAGTGAGGAGCGGAACAGGGAGATTGACTGAAGTACACTGCTGAGGGGAGCAGCGGGGAAACAGGAGAGGTCTGCTGTGTCATGTGGGAAGATCCCTGGCTGGGGATCGAACTCATGCTGTAGTGACTGCAGATAGCTTCATAGTGCCGTGCTTAACCCGCTGTGTCACCAGGGAGGCCCTGAGGCGCCAACTCTTGAGCCTCTAGCTTCCTTCCCATGGTCACTCAGTGTCAGGAGCTCTTCTGGGAGTAGTTTGTGAAGTCTGTCGTGAACCACAGACCGTAGCTGTCCCCAGGACATCAGGGCCCGTGTTTTTGCTTGGCTTCATCTATGGCTTTGAGTGGCCAACGTGGACACTTTCTTCTGAGCATATCATGATCTATCAGTTGCTGCCTTTAAGTGAAGGGACTGGAGCACAGTGATATTTTCCTCTATTTCTGGAGGTCTCACTTCCTGGAACCAAAAATTGCTTTGGCAAGGGGGGAGAGGGTTGGGGGGCAAGACACTGACAGGGTCTGCCCTGTCCACCTTCATCGCTTGTTAAACTCTGTCTTTACCTGCATTTGTGCACCTGCTTGTTTGTGGACCTAGCTGTCAGACTTCATTTACGTCTCTAAAACGTAGTCTAAATGACTTTAAAAGATCTTCCTGTAAAGAAGGGGAAAAAACTCTCTCCTGTTAATATTTCTTGTGTCTAATCCTTATAGTCAGGTTGCCAGATTTTTGACGAGGCTCATTAATTTACTTAATTATTAGATTTTAGAAATAATTGAACCCTCAATTTAAAAAGCCTCAGGGCATACCTCAATAAAAACTTGCATTAAAATATCAATGAGCAGCTGCGATAATAACAAAAATAAAATCTATCTGCATAAAACTACATACTTTGCCCAGTACTTCGTCTGGGCAGACTGATTTATAAGAAAAAGGTTAGCCTCCCTCCACAAAATTAATTTGTTATTTCTCCCTTAGGTCTGGTGTGTGTGTTTGCCATTGACTTGTGGCACCTCTAGTACCTTAAAGAAGAAATATGGGAAGCGCTGGGATGTTGTGTGGAGTGCTGGTTTAGACATCACATACTTTGGGGGATCACAAGTCCTTGGATTGGTCACATAATTTACTTGGACCACAATGTCCAAATTTTATGACATAGGTACCAGAATAGATGATGTCTGTATTTCTTCCAAGTTAAAAATCCGTTGAGCTTAAGAAAAAAGGACTTAATAAGTTAATAGCAGTACTAACCCCACAGAATTCCGTTGTTACTTCATATCTTGGTTATTATTCACTGCAACCAACACTTCAATTTGTTTTCCAAATTTCAGAATCATGTTGCCATTAACAGTTGATATTCATTTAGAATCCATGGGCCCAAAGTGATTTGTGGAAGTTTAGAAAACATCGAGAAGATGTAATCTTTGCCCTTGATGTACTTACAGCATAACTTTTGTTTTGAAGTACACTCAATTATAATAACAGACTCCTTTTCCATATGCAGAAATATCTCCCAGAAATAATTAGCTGCAGACACAAAACAATTAGTTCATTGCAACCTCATAAAATGTGGTTGTTGGTTAATTGGCTCATATTCACGTTGCGATATTTGCATCTACCACCTTACCACCTGCAAACTTTTAGCTCACAAAAATAGAAGTGAGGTTTCAAAAACATGGCCTGGCAAGCATAGTCTAAATAGTCAGTGTGACCCGCATTTTCTGTGGACATCCTTAACAGCACTCCAAAATGCTCGAGCATATGGAAATACAACATGTTAAACTCTTCAACGCAAACTCTGCCGGAAGAGGAATGAAGGCTGGGGGCTTAGAGCACCCCGAGAGCTCACCTCTATTTTCCATCCAGAACTTTTTTTCTCTGTGAGTTCATCCTCTCAAGCTGCTTAGGTTGAGGGTTGTATTGTCCTTTTAGTTTGTTACAAATGGGATGTCTTTTCCTGGGGTCGGGCCCACATAAGATAAAGAGGATCACCTCAGTGAAGCATATCTGCTTTGAGTGGAGTATTTCCCTTTACATCATAAAATTCTTCACTTTCAAAAGTTCCTAGTGACCGACAATAGCTGATCCACACGTCGTCTAAGACTCCTAACACACAGTAGGGTTTTCTTGTTTGTTTGTTTGTTCCTATGACTAGTCTGTGGTCTGTAATGCGAAGCCGGGGTCCTACCACTTAGGACTAGCTGACAAAATTAACACATCAGACCCTTGAGATACTGACAGAGATACTTGACGACTCTAGCGGGGGTCCCCTGACCTCTGCCTCACTGGACCCCAGGCTTGGCTTAATAAAGAATTGAACAAAGCACTAGAAATGGCTCCCAGCAGCCCAAGGCTGCACCCATAGGATGACCAGCACCCTTAAAGTCCCTGCCTGAGAAGATCCAAGGTCTCCAGAGGAATTGGCTGCATGTACCCACCACCACCGCAGGGTCCTGTCTCCCTGCCTTTGTGGTAGCATGGGAGCCACATGTCCACAGACACTAGTCAGCAAATCCAGATGGGTGTCCCATGGGCCTATCCCCTTGCCCCGTGTGCATTGCTCACCCCCTTGTCCCCAGGAGCTCCCCTCTCTCCCTTTCCCATTGGACCACGCTCCCTTTACAAAACCCAGTCACCTCTGTGCAAATCCAAGTAGGTTCAGTCCATGGTGAATCTGTCCCCCGTTGCCATCGTATATTACTGATAAAAGCAGACCCAACTGTTTTAGGAGTGTCCACTTTGTTTATTTGTCTTTGAAAATACTACTTAAACGTCAAAGGGCGCAGGGTGCCCAGAGAGCTCAAACAGCCTTAGAAGGATGTTTTGACCGAGAAGGCTTTTGGACTGATATCACGTAGCCGTGTCTGGCTTTAGGCTACTGACCAGAACTCTAGAATCTGTAATGGCCTGATTGGCAAGTCAGGGGACAAACCTCAACATTTCCAGAGATTTTCAGGTTTGGAGACAGTGTCCACCAAAGGGGGAGCAGGCTTCTTTGAAAGCATGGGGGTATTACCAGCATCTCCCCTAATTGTCCATTCCCTGGGGGGCTCCCTACACTTGATTTTGAATCACCCTGGCCTGATTTTGGACTGTGAGCTGGGTGTTTTCAACACCTACGTGCTCAGCAGTTCTCTGGCGCTCGGCCATCCGTCTTTGCCAGGCCCGCTGACATCAGGCTGCAACTGTGCCAGGCTGGGAATCTCAGGTGCTTATCGGAACCCTGCATGATGATGTGAGGCCTAGATATGTGAAGCTCGTTTCAAAGGAGGCAGAGGAGAAGAAGCGGGAGGAAGGAAGAAGAGAAAGCAAAAGATGGAGAGAAGAGAGAAGAGAGGTGGCACCAAAATGTAGAAAAGGGAGCAAGGAAAAGAGAGAAAAAATACTCTAGTGGACTTTGTGGTATGTCATTCTATTCAGCAAGACCGGCTTTTCCTTTCTTTCTTTAATTTGAAAAGATGCCCAGTCTTATTTTGGTATCCACAAAGCAATGTACTGGGGAGGAAGGAGAAACAGAAAGGAAAGAAGAAAGGGATAAAGACTATCCCTCAGAATATCAGACAAGGCCAGTATGGGCCAGCCAGACGCAGATGGAGAGATGGAAGCCCCAGCTGGTGCTACAGGTGAATTCAGAGGAGTTACCCAGGTAAAGATGACCACACCATGTTCTCTTTACCCTTCACTGACCAGAGAAGGTTCCCCATCAATATGAATGAGAGGGGCTGAGATACGAGCAGGCATGTTCCACGCTCATTTCTTAATGGCAACAGCAGGGTCCCCTAAATATATGATGGCACAGACTTAAGCTAGAAGATTCCTGGAGACACCAAAGCATCTTCTGGAGGAAATGAATAACAGGTTCCGCGATGTATTTGTGCAGTGTGAGAGAAGAGAAGGGCTGAACACTGCCTCTTTTGATGACTTAATTGTTTCTAGAAAAAGACAGTGGCAAAAACATCTTTGACATAGGGACGTGGTATGCATCGGGGCTAATCCAGCCGGAGGTTTTGTGGAAATGGGATCTGGTGTCTATTTCCTCTTGTTTCTCATAAGGTAACTTTGTAACTTATGAGTCATGGAAGGAAAAATACCTGGGAAATAATCAAAATAATAGCTAAAGGTTTATAAAATGGAAGTTGAATTCGAGTTCAGGCTCAGTTGCTCTCCAGATGAATGTTCTTTGTTTACTTCTCAAATACCAGCATAGGACAGTAAAGGTAGTCAGGAATTAAAATATACTCTCGTCTACGAAGCCCTGACCAGCATGTCCACCACACTTCGGGGAGCAGAAAGTGCAGGGGAGAAGGTACATCAGGAAGCAGATGGGGAAGACACAGCCCAGAATCAGCGCAGAGGGACTAGAGGAAGGCAGGCAGGTTCCAGAGCTCCTGAGGCTAAACTGACAGAAGTGAGCCTGGAGGAGAGGGAGGAGAACGTGCCCTGGGGATGTGTTCGCCCTGAACCTAACCTGCAGTCCCCCTCTATGTCATTATATGCAGATCAAGGGGCAAGTGCCCCGCCCTGCATAGCTGTCTTTCTCCCCCTTGGGTTGATTTTACATTCTGCAAACTCTCAAAATGATAGAGGATGTTTTCCTGGGTGAGGAGAAATTCTATTGACATAATCCTTATTTTGTCAGGCAAAAATCTCAGTAAGTCTAAATCACTGTTTTCAATGCTCACGGATAACTGGAAAGTGGCAGAATTCCGTTGAGCGAAGGACCTGTGGTACTTAGTCGTGTCATGTGGGGTAGATGATGGCCAGGATGTATTTACAGGACTCAAGTGGGCACAGATGCTGGAAGACAGTCAGAGATGGCCTGTTTGATTGGGTGATGCTGTCATGATTCATTTGAGATGACAGAACTAGGGCAGATGAAAACCCCAAAGGTTGTATAACTAGATTCTTGAAATACCATCAAAGCAAAGTAGGAAAGAGCATCTCTGATGTGTCAATCAATGGCCTGGGGATTGAAATGCAGTCTCTTTTAGGGCACTTCCCACCCAAGAATCTGTTCTCATTTTCTTTACAGCTTTTCTATAAGATTCAAATTTCTGGCACTGGAAATATTATTAGTGTAGCCACTATTCATTCTTGCGCAAGGAAAGACAGACGCTGATTCTTTCTTACTCTTGAACTCTCTGCATATTACTAGGGATGTAATTAAAGACAAATGAGGGAGTTGCTACCAGACAAACAGGGAATAGGTAGTAGGCAGGGAAAACACACACTGTCTACCACAGTTTAGAATTCACAATATCAAATTTTTGGAGAGGCAAGCATACTGCTCATTCCAATCATCTGCCTGCCTTCGTAGGAAAAAGGAAGCACTTTGTAGTTTTGGTATCATGCAAAAAGCCTGTTTCCAAACAGGATAATTTTGTTTTCTGTCTTTTCTTTACACTTCTGACATTTTCAAGCATTGTTTATTAATTTCTCTTATATGATTGGGGAGGTTTTTACTGTTACGGAATTTGGGGCATTTCGATTAAAACAAGTACACTCACTATAATTCAACCTACTATTCCATAGCTCTGTCTTATTTTGAAGTAGAAAAACACCTGCACTACTTTGGCCTTGCATCCCACAGAATTAAAGACACATGTACACTGAACTGAATAAACATATTAGAATTTAGGTGAAAATCTTAAGTTACTACAAGTACTTTGTTACTCAATTTATTCTAACTTTGCAGTTTAAGCAACAATATACTGACAGCATAGCACTCAGAGAAATAATGTTTCTGTCAGTGGGATATATAGCTACCCCATCAGGAATGGGTCAGATCCAGAGTTTGTTCACATAGTTTCAAGATAGAAATGAGACATACATTTTCTGGATTTTCTTTTCTTTTTGAATGGCATTTGAAGCCCAGGTTACCTAAACTGCTTGGCATCTAAGAAATTCATCAGAAGACCAACTGAAGAGTTGTTGCACATGCTAAAGAAATAAGTAGTGAATTCATTCTGGGAAAAAAAAATCTTAAAAAAGCATAATTCAAAGTCATTTTGGTTTGACTCCTGGGGGTAATTACCACTTACTATCAAGGAGCATGTTTTGTGCTTGTGTTTGTTGTTATTAGCTTCGACAAAGAAGTCACTTCCCAATGTTAAAGTTTATCTAAGTTGAATCTGATCAAAATGCTTCCATTAGCTTTGTATAATTGGTGCCTCTAAATATGTTCTATTTATTTGAATCTGGTGCTAGACCTCGGTTTCAGGAGATAATGCTCTACACCTGGAACTCATTTCCAAGTCCAGCACTTCCCAGGTGTTTACCCTGCAGTACCAACACCACAAGCCACACCACCAAAAAAGGGTTTTGTGAACCAGTAGTTCGGGAAATGCAAGATTTATAAAATCTGCCCAACTTTATTTATCCTGTCATTTCACAGACTTACCAGGACATATTTCTTCCCAAGGAACTCTTGCTAGTATATTCTGATATATTAGTCATTTCAGAAACCAAGGATATAAATACCTCAAATATCTGTTTATGAATATTTAATCTTAGTAATTGATCAAATTCTGTTTCATTTACTGAAAGGCTGAGAAATGTGTAAATAAAATCTTAGCCACTTGGTTTATGAGAGAAAAGAGAGTGAACAAACAAGTTGTGAAGCAAAGACATTAAATCCTATTAAACATCCTCCAATTTGAAAGTGCAGCATTCAAGTGATAAGAAAAATGGCTTTCAACATTTTATGAAAAAGATGCAACAGGCAAATATGGGTGAAATTTTGAAATACTGCAGTTCTAATCCTGGCATTCCATTTGGGTATAGAGGTTCAAAATAGAGACCAATGGAAAGGAACTGCAGTCTTAGCTAACAGCTCTGCCTGGTAGCAATTTCCACCATGAGCTCATAAGCCCAAACTCAGATCCCTAACTACGGACAAACTCAGTTGTCTGGATACACACAGAATCTGGAAAACTGCCTTGTCTTGAAATAACAGAGCACATTTGCATTCGGGGAAGGTGGGGGCTTTATGTGAGGGTATAGCAAAGCATTCCTGGTGGCCAAAATAGAGCCTTCGAGAAGTCAGTGTGGATACAAACAGATAAAAAGAGCTGATAGAGTTCAGAGCACCAATTAGCTCACTGATCAGAAGGAGTGAACATTCGATAGGGTTACTGCTGCCTGTAGACAAAGTCCTTTGGGAGCAGAGGAAGCAAAGATCAACAGGAAAAATGGAGAAAAGACATACGAAGGCAGTTGAAGAGAACACTGTGGAATATAACCAAAGAACAGCGGATTGAGCTCCCAGCTGGAATTGAAGAGCTCCTGCCCGAAAGCACAGAAGTGAAGCGACGGGAGTTTATGCATCAGGGTTCAGATGAGCCTAGATGCTAAACTGGACTGGACCATCCACTGGCATGTTAGTGCATTCACTCATTTTCAGCAACTTTATCGAGTGTTCATTTTCATTACCACTTTTCACATGAATTGAGACCCTTAAGCATTAATTAACTGGCTTAAATTTCATAGGTAGTAAGTGAATTTGCAATTCAAGCCCTGTGACTTCACTCTACCACAACTTCTGACGTCCACACCATGCAACCTAGAGGAATGGGAACATCTGGTCCCGGTAACACGTGGCCATGTTTGACCGTGTTAGCACACGGCAGCCCAAGTGGACTTTGGTCAAATAGTTCTCTCTACCTCAGTGGCTCCTCAGACATCCAGATGACATCATGAAAGGATGTCAGTCAGTGTATCCGTGGGCTGGAGGTAAGGAGTGGAGAAGAATTAGGTTATTAACACACTAGGTGAAGACAGTCTTCTATAGAAGATCAATTAACTATTTAAAAACTTAGGCAGATATGCTATCAGTTTTTGGAATGCTTTTCACAAAATGGAGCTATGAATAAAAAAAGACTGAAATGCAAACAATCAGAAGCAGAAACCTCATTCAAAAACACTGTTGATGTCCAGTAAGAGAATTTATTTTTCACATTTTTGTTTGTAAATATGATATCTTATGAATATAAAATATATGTAATTGGATAATTGGCAATAAAATAATCCATAGGGAAGATATTTTTCCACTCAAGTGTGCACATATAGGGTTTTAGAACCCTCCCAATACATCAGTAAATATCTCTTATCAGACAGGAAATTTCGGAGGGAATGAAGCTCATCTTCCATGGTGTTTTATTTGAGACTAATGCTGGATACACACGGTCCATGTTGTCTGGAATATAATAAAAGCAGTGAATGTTTTGTCTGTGATGAAAGACAGGTGGGCAGACAGACAGATGAAAAGGGAGACAACGGTAGGAAGGAAGGAGTGGAGGGGGGAAGAAGGAAGGGAGGAAGGGGAGAAAAAATGTTATGCTTTAGCAAAAGAAAGTGCTTCTTTAAATAACTGGCATTTGTGGATTAGTGCGAATATGACGATAAAGGACGCTGTGTTGTATCATACAAAGCAGTGAGTGGAAGCCAGAAGAGAGGAGGTTTATTCCTTGCAACAGATGCCACAGTCTCAAACAAGCACCTTATCCCTACGCACTTCCCCCTTCCATCCTGAAAGCTGCAACCCAGAAGAAGGCACCTGGCCGGTCTAAGCACGGGGAATGTGGACGTCTGAAAGGACCTGAAATAGTTAAAGGCATGGCTCACTTGGAAAAGGCTTGCAGAGACCACATGTTTTCCCAGTGTGACCTGCAGGCACACACCTGGACTCGCTCAGGTTACAGCCCACTCCTTCCCACTCTCAGGTCAGGCCCTGGTCGATGATCAACCCAGAACCCTCCTTAATTAAGCATACCAGTCACCTAAAGCCACAGGAGGGTATTAGGGAATATTAGATGTCACTCAGTCTCTCTTTAGACTTCCTTTCCCCTTTAATTATTCCAAAAGAAAAACACTGTTTTTTTTTTTTTTTAAGTCAAAAATAACCAAAGCAAAGCCCTTTAAAGGAATAGATATGTATAAAGATTAAGTAACGCCTGTCTGGACTTTCAGCTGCCCTGTATTCGCAGCTAAATTTGCTGCCAGGTTGAATTTAGGCAGCTCTGGCTGATCCACTCCCAGCTATCTGTCCCTAATGATTCCTCATTTAGAAAATATCAATGATCAGTCACCATCTGGTTTCATAAAGACAATGTTTGGAAATTCTTATTTGAGTCTTTCTTACTTTGTTGTTGTTGCTCCTGAAACCTAAGGAGCTGAAAGATGTTTAAAAACATTAACACTACTTGGTAATAAAAGAGTGGGTTTCTCCAGAAAGATCCCTAAATCACCAGTAGCTTTCAGGAACTTACCACCTCAGAGAGATGGAAGGGACACTTTGAGTTATCCAGTGGGAATTGCAGGTGCCTGGACTGGGCTCCTTCCAACTACAAGGTTGATGAGTCACTTGATGAGTTTGTAGTCTATCTCCTTATCTTCTGCAAAATGTGTCAGGAGGACTTCAGTATAACAGAGGTTTTCCTTCTCCCATATCAGAAAGTAGAACTCAAAAGATAAACTAGGGCCTCCCTGGTGATGCAACGGGTTAGGCGCAGCGCTGTGGAGCTGTCAGCAGCTGCCGAGTGAGTTTAGTGCCCGACCGGGGAGATTCCCACATGGCGCGGCAGACCTCTCCTGCCTTGTCCGCTGCTCCCCTCAGCAGTGTGTTTCTGTCGATCTGCCTGTTCTGCTCCCCGCTCTGTCTCTGGTGAACCCTCTCAACATCCCACGCTTCTGGCCTGTACCCCAGCTTGAATGCATGAATCAATAAAAAATCTCAAAAAAATTAATAAAAAAAGATAAACCAATGGAATTTTAAGTTGTTTGCCATTTATCTATAGAAATTCCTTTGTGTGTGGTCTCTTGTTTTATTTCTTAAGTGAAGATTCCACCAAAATATTACTGAATGGTGTTTATAATATAGAACAAGAATATCATATTTCCTCATTGAATTTCTAATTAGCCCCTCAATATCTATATTAATGCTGTTGCTATTACTATCTCCATGAGGAAACGAATGTTTAGAGAAGATATGACTTGCTCAAGACCACACAATGAAGCCCATTCTAAACTCAAAAAGCCAGTTTTCTTGCTAGTATAGACTCCATAAAAGTCAAGTCTAATTTCATAAGTCCTAGATTAATCCTCTTAATGTTATTAGCTTCTTAACCTCCTTTTTCTAGGATTCCAGAGACTTTCCATATCCCAGAGCACATTCAAATTGGTCCTATTGACAAAGATGCTAGCCTCTGAAGTTTTGATTGTGCTGTTTCCCATTCTCCTTTCAAGATGATAACCATCAAATTAAAAAAAAAAGTCTGCACAGATATAAATATATGATAATAGTATAATTACCAAAGTCACACTTTATATATTTGCAGTTTAGCAGAGTTCTAAGTACAAAACTTAACCAATGGACTTATTGATGCTGAGAATTAAAGACTATGGCTTGACAAATTAGATGAACTGCACAAATTCCTTGAAAGATATAGTCTACCAAAACTTACTCAAGAAGAAATAGATGATCTGAATAGACCTACATTCATTGAAGAAGTTAAGCTATTAATTAATAACTTTCCGTAACAGAAAACAGCTGGCCCAGATGTACTCACAGGTGAGTACAAACTACCAACTATTTGAGGAAATCACACCACCTCCCCACAATGCATTCAAGAACAGAAGTAGAGATAATACTCCTAAAAATAGTCTCAAAATAAAAAAAAATAGAAACTAACAATTATCTACTCTTACCATTATTTAGAAATAATTTCCTCGAAAACTTGGGGAAAAGAAAAATCTCATCTCCACTCATGGCCATGGTAGGTTGAATTTACCTTTCAACTCTCTGTCCCCACGTTAGTGTGGAGGCCTCCCCAGCACCTGTGTGGACATCAGCCTCTCCCCCCAGGTCTGTGCACTCTGAGCTTGATGATGGGGAGATAGTGCACTTGTGAGGGCAAGGAGTCTATGTGAGCTCTCAGTACCTCCCTTTCTATTTTGGTGTAAATGTCAATTGCTCTAAAAATTAAATTCTTAGAAACACACACACACACACACACACACACACACACACACACACACCACGAAAGTCTTAGAAATTCTGTTAATTTGGAAACCCACAAAATAGTTTAGATAAATACCACCTAACTTGAATACATAGGGTACATACTTATACATGAAGACTGAAGTGAGAGGAAAGTTATTAAAAATTCCCTCACAGGTATACATAAAAAGTGAAACCATGTGTGCTGATGAATGTTAACTACACTTATTGTGATAATTCTGTATGTATTTCTTATATTATATCCCTAAAACTCACATAATGTTGTAGGTCAACTGCATCTTGATAAGAAAAGGAAAATAGGAAATCCTTCAAATCCAGATAATAAGCAATACGATCTTAAGTCAAATGTCTTGAATTTCTGTTCTTTAGATTCTTTGTGATAATAAAAGGAGCAAATCAGATTTTTCCCCACATGGAAAAAAAGAATTGAATTTAGATGAAACTTAACAAGCAAAAGTAATTGTTAATATTGGCATTCATGATACACCTGTGAAGTGACATAATGCAGAAATTTTGTTTTTTCTTGTAGAAGATGACATAGGGCTGGAAGGAACTCCCAGATTTGCTTTCAGAAGGACTTGGGAACAAGGCCTACTTCTTTTCTTTTTAAGTACGTTATTCTGGGGACCACCCTGTTGACACAAGGGGTTAAGTCTCAGCACTATGAAGCTACCCGAAGCCACTGCAGCACAAGTTCAATCCCCAGCCAGGGAGCTTTCCACAGGGCACAGCAGACCTCTCCTGTCTCCCCGCTGCTCCCCTAGCAGATCGGCCTGTTCTGCTCCCCACTCTGTCTCTGGTGAATACTCTCATCCCCCTCCCACACCTCTGGCCTATATCACAACTCTTGTATGCATTAAAAAAAAAATTAGGGGGGAAAAATGTATGTTATGCTGGACATGTTAATTTCTTCATATTTCAGATTCTTCTTCTGAAAAAAATAAATAGAAATGCCTGTATCTCCCATACAATGATGTTATAAATAGTTTTAAAATATCCACAAAACCCAAGTTGGATCTAAATTGATCACCTCCTACACAGCAGGCTTTTCAAAAATGGGTAGCTTTTTGCCATGGGGTGGGGGTGGGTGTCAAGGTTATATATCCTCCAAAAGATTAAATTTGAATTAAAAATTGAAAACAAGAGTTGAGTGCACCAAGTTGAGAAAATCAGAGGCTACATATCTTCTAGAAGGTGTGGATTTCCTCTAGGACGAGAACTTTCACCCACAGGGAACACAACCAGCCAAGCACTCTGCAACAGAGGGAGGTTGGGGGAGGCTTGTTGTCTCAAAAATTAATACTCTAACTTCAAATTAAGCACACCTCTTTTAAAACGATCTTGACTTGAAATCTTTCTTAGTCCTTACAATAAAAGTTCCTGCTGGAGTGAACAGGTTCTTTCTATTAAACCCTAAACTTCACTGGCTTGATTAAGACTCATTTAAAGTAGAATTAACTTTGACATGTGTCAGGAGAAGCCTAGTTAATTCCTATTCCTTATTACCTCGTCACCTCAGATGTGTTGAGATGTGTTCCTGGGATGGCGAGGGAGGCCAGGTGCTTCTCACCCACCATGTAGACACAGGCTCCTCAGGTGAGTCTTCGCTCGTGAGTGCAGTCACACCAGAACACTGGGCCTCGCCATGTCTTGTCTTGATAATTAACTTGATTAATGATCTTGTCTTGATGATTAACTTGAGCTCCAACTCCAGCCTTGAATGGCTCTTCAGAAGCCATGGAGTCCAATTTTCCTCCAAGCTCTAGTGTCTACAGAAACCTCTTTAGGAGGGAAATACAAGATTAATATAAATTGATTTCTCTAAGCAAAACGCAGTGCCCCTTCTATGAAACTGGATTTAGTCCTACCTTGTTTCTATGAAGATAGTGGGAATTATCTATAATTACGGCAAAATATAGACTGTCCTAAGAATAGTAGGAAGTTGGGAAATGACTTCATCAAAGAAAAAGTAAGGAAAATTAAATTAATGATGTTTTTGACTCAGTATTAGCTTGAGTGATTTAAAAAAATCAACAAATAGTTTGCTATATTCTCTCAAACATGAATAACAAAATACTATTAGAGTTCTAGTTAAAACAACTTTTCAAATTATTGGAGCATTATTTTAGTGTTTCTTTTAAAAGAATTTATTGTTTATGACCTTTGTTATTAGAGAAGTATGCTATGTCCACTGTAATGATCCAGTCAGCACAGAAAACAGTGAAGAAGGAGTAACATTTATCCATTATCCCTTGATTTACTCAGAATTAGGTTAGAAGACTCAAGGCAGACCCTTCAAGGAGGAAGACTTAAAATCCAGGCTTTGGGTTTAAATGTGATAAAAATGGGAAAACTTGGCCAGGGCTAATCCATATCGGCAGCTTTAAGAATTCCACAATCTCTTTGATGTCTGTGCATGTGACATTGCTATCCAGCGTTCAGGGAGAAAAACAGGTGCCTCCGTCTAGGTCCGAAGCCCCTGGAAAAAAATGGGAATTTGGATTTGGTAAGTGACGCTGAAAGGGGACACAGATACATTCTAAATTTTCTGACAAGTGGCGGGCGGAGTCTCCATTTGCTTCTTCTCTGTCCTGGTTTGATTTCTACCATACAGTCCCGGTAGAATTCTGCCAGAGGAAGAGAGGGGGAGGCTCCATTTACTCATCGGGCTTAGTTAAAAAAGAAACTAATCATAATTGAACAGTCTCCTTTTATTTCATAATACCCAATAAACAAGTATTCAAAGTGATATCCAAGTATTGTGGGGAGGCCCGGGTCAGAGGCGGAAACCGCCAGGCAGGGAGTGTGCAAAGCTTGGGGGAGATTGGGGTGTTTGATAGCCTGTTCATTCTCTCGCCCATCCCTGGATTCATTTGTTTAACACACACTGCAACAGATATTGAAAGATCTGGCTCATTTGTTTCTTTTGAGTAGTTTAGGATCATCAACATTTTCATATTTGAGATCAGTTAGCAGCAGGTAATTATTCACAGGGAAGGTGGTGAGCTCAGTTCAAACCAAGGCCCCATTTGTACCCTTGCTGGGCCCGCTAGATGTCTTCCTTTCACTATGCAGTGGTTTCACTTACAGGAGAATATCCGGGAGCCAAATAAGAGATCAGAAGGAGAAAATAACACAAAAAGCAAAAACAAAAACAAAACTAGCAGTCAACCATAAATAAGAGACATTCTACAGGGGAGAGGGAGGCAGAAGGACCAAAACAGAGGAGAAAAGAGAAGAGGGACTCTGGTGACAGTTCCCGGGTGAATCGGTGGCGGGAAACCTACAGGGAATACACAACAATGTAAAGGATGTAAATTAAATAAAAAAAAATAGAAAGAAAGAAGTCTTCTTTGAAGACTCGGATCCGTCCTTCCGTTTCTATCACTCAGGATTCACAAGGCCTGGTGAGGAAGCGAACGCATCAGAACCTGCCCGGCTTTAATAACATCACAGATAGAGGCTCACGTCAGGCAAACCCTCCAACCCTTCTGATTAATTTCTTGCAAAGGAAGCCTGGCGAAGTGCGGCCGGGGCTCTTACTCGAGCATCATCAGCAAAAAGAAACTCAGTCTTTATCTGGAATTAACTACAAATTCAATTAGAATAAAAATCGTCGCTCACCTCGTGGAAAAGATTTTACGCCAAGAAAACCAGATGTTGGAGCGACATTGAGAGCTTTCTGCTGAGCAGTCTGAGGAATTTTCCATCTTGTAAGCCCAATCACTGGAGAAAGTTACACCGACCCGGTTTCCCTGACTCACAGAAACAGCTTCCATTTTCTCTGCTCCTTTCATTAGATTTACTTCTTTACCCAAAGTAATACCGGGTTGAAAGAATGGGCGTGCAGCGGGTGGCCAGAAGCAGTGGGTCGCAAATATTGGGCTAGCAAGTTGAGAGAAGGCTGAAGGTGAGGGTGGGGGGGTCTCTTTGGGGGTTCTTTCACAGAGGAAGTTTTCTCTTATTTATTGTGAGTTTATTCAGCTGGAAAAAAATAGTAATAAAATTAATCTCTAGAGGCTGTGCTAAGAGCATACCTCTGTTCTATTTTCTGCTTCCAACAGATTATAGGACAATGGGGCATAAATGGCAAACAGAAAAGATTTAGGACAGGCAGAGGCAATATGGAGCATTCTTTTTCACTTGAGGATAATAAATTGAGACAAGATTGCAAAGGAAGAGACTCTGGGACTGCTCCCATCGCCCCTGGGAAATGTGGGGAGACCTGAGACCCCAGGCCTAGGACCGCTTAATGGTCTCTGCTTAGTTTCTGGAGAGGCCTGAGGTCCGTGTCTTTAAATTCCAAGTTAATTTGTATTTATTTAACCGGGAGAGAGAGAGGGAGAGAGAGAGGGAGAGAGGAGAGGAAAAAGGGAGTGAGTCTGAGAGACAAAGTGAGCTTTTGCAAGAGAAGCAGTGACATCTAAAGATAAATATGAACAGGGGCCTCCCTGGCGGCACAAGGGGTTAAGTCTCAGCCCAATGACGCTAGCCGCAGTCACTGCAGCGCAAGTTCGATCCCCGGCCAGGGAGCTTCCCATAGGGCGCAGCAGGCCTCTCCTGACTCCCTGCTGCTCCCCTCAGCAGTGTACTTCAGTCAATCTGCCTGTTCTGCTCCCCGCTCTGTCTTTGGTGAGTCCTTTCACCACTACCCCCATACCTCTGGCCTACACCCCAGCTCTTGTATACTTAAGTAAAATAAATCTTAAAAAATATATACATGAGTGGCTGTCAGTCTGGGATAATCACTTCCGTGAGACAGAACCAAACATCAAGCAGAAGGACCCGACCCCACCTGTGGCCTGGCAGGGCAGGCTCCAGTGTGCTCTCTCTCTGCTCAGCCTCCTCGCAGAGATTACAATACTTTCATGATGTTGGTATCTGTAGTTCTCTTCACTCTATTTTGGATTCATTCACTCCCCAAAGTGCATTCAAAATGAGTGACCTAAATATTGTAGACATTCACATACAAGTTTTTGAGTAAACACAAATTTTTATTCATCAGGTATGAATGTCTGCAGTACAATTGCTTGATCATCCGGTTCCATGTTTCACTTTCAAAGAAAACGCCAATCTCATTTCCGGAGTGGCCTCGCCTGTTCCATCCCGTCAATAGCATGTGAGTGACCTCTTTCCTCTGCCTCCTCACCGTCACTTTGTATTTTCATTATTGTTTACTGTAGCCAATTCCACATGTGGAATTTAGTTATATTTAATGGTGACTTTAATTTGTATTTCTTTGCAGTGGGTCATGGTATTAAACATCTTTTTTTTTTAATATATATTTTTATTGTTATTTATGTCTTTTACATTTTGTATTCCCCTTGGGTAGCCCACCACCAATTCACCCGTGATCCATCTCCATGGTCCCTTGTGTTCTTTTCTATTCCATTTTGTGCCCTTATCCTCCCCCTCCCCCCACCCCACCCCCAACCTGCTGAGTGTCTCTCTCCTATTTGGTTTCCTTATAGTCCTGTTATAAGTGAAACCATTCGATATTTTTCTCTTTCTTTCTGGCTTATTTCACTGAGTATGATTCCCTTTAATTCCATCCATGTCGCTGCAAATTGCATGTGTTTATCTTCTTTGAATGCTGAATAGTATTCCATTGTGTATATGTATCACATCTTAAACATCTTTTCTTATGTATATCTTTTAACTCGGGTTTCAGTGGTTCTTTATATATGCTAGGAGAGAAGCTATGTGCTCTACAAAAATAGTCTCCCAATGTGTAGCTGGTTTTATCCTCTTAATAATCTTACTTCAGCTCTGCCCCACAATTTGTAGAGGTTTGTTTTATGGTCAGGATATGATTTATCGTACTCACATTCTGTGAGCATTTGAAAAGAATGTGCAGTATGCCACTGGACACGGAATCTTCTACAAATGTCAATTGTTTTGAGTTCTGCTCTACACTGGGTCATTTCCTGTCTATTCTATCAATTGTCCAGAGAGGGGTACAACTCTCCAGCTGCGATCATGAATTTGTCTATTTGTCTTTTTAGTTCTGCCAGTTTCTGCTTCATGTATTTTGTGACTCTGTTCGGTCGCTACTCATTTAAGATGTCTAAATCTTCCTCATGGACTGGCCTCTTATCATCACTCAGCCTAATGTTGATTAGATATTTCTTTCCCCTTCTCTGACTTCAGCCTTTCTATAGTTTTATATGTGAAGTGAGTTTCTTGTAGATAGCGTATAGTTGGGTTATTTCTTTGTTATCTATTCTGCCAATTTCTGTCTTTTAATTAGTGTAGTTAGACCTTTTACATTAAATGTAATTATTGGCTTAGTAGAACGTAAGTCTGACTTTTTCTGTTTATTTTCTGTTCTTTGTGTGTTTTTTTCCCCAGATTTCTTGTGGGTTACTACATTGTTATTTATGATTCCATTTCCATTCATTATGTGTTTTTTGAGTGTTACTCTGTAAAGTTTTATCAGCAGTTGCTCTAGGTATTACTTTATATCTACCTAAATAACCACAATTTACTGATGCAGACATTTTATCCATCTGAATGAAATTCAGACTTACCTTTCACTAAGTCCCTTAACTTCACCCTCTTATAAATTAGTCATCTTAAATAATTTTCACATACATATCAAATAAAATAAAGTCACACTTTTTGCTTCAATCCTCAAATATACTGTAGAAAAATCAAGAAAAGAAAAAAACCTATAACATCTACCTATATTTTTTCTGATTGCATTTTCTTTCTTCCTGATGATACAGAATTCCCTTTTCTTTAACCATTTACTTTCTGTTCAAGAGATATCTGTAGTTATTTGACTTATGGTAGCTCTGCTAACACCATGTATTTTTAGTTTTTCTTCAACCGATTTCCTTCATTCCTAAAGGGTTGTTTACTGGATTTAGGATTTTGGCTAAATTGTTCCTTGGTCCCAGAACTTAAATTAAATGCCACTTCTCTATTCTCTAATTTCTGATGTGAAATACACACTCAATTGGATTGTTTTTGCACCTGTGAGTAAGGTGTCTTTTTTTTCCCAGTGAATTTTAAAGATTTTGTTTTGATTGTTTTTAATTCTGAGTTTGATTATGATGTGTCTTGATAAGGACTTTTTATGCCATATTCTGTTCTTTTCTTCTAGGATTCTGGTAACACAGATGTGAGACATTTTTGGTATTGTCCCCAGCTCCTTGAGGTACTGTTCATTTTCTTTTCCAGTCTATTTTCTCTTTGCTGCTCAAATGTTGCCGTTAATCTCTTTTAGTTCCTGATACTTTTTTCTGTGTCCTCCATTCTGCTCTTCAGCCCATGCATAAGTTTCCATGTTTCTGTATACTTTTCAGTTCAAAATTTTTCATTTGGTTGGTCTCTACATCTTCTGTTTGGTTTGTGACTTCTTATTTCTTTGTTCAGACTCTGCATTTTTTCCTTTCATTAGTTTTAAGCACATTCATAATTGTTTACTGGAACATTTTTATTGTAACTGCTTTAAAATCTTTGTCAGCTGCTTCTAACATCTATCATGTAATGTTATCTCACTGTTGGCAGAACCATATTTTTTTAATAGGTATTTTTTTTTCATTTTGTGTGAGCCCTTCCTTGTTCATGGAGCAGTGAATGATATTTGATTGACTCTTGGACCTTTGGGTATTATGTTGTGATTCTCTAGGTCTTATTTAAACCTTTTTTTAACTGACTTCTTCAACATGTTTCTCATCCAGAAGGCAGTGTACCCCCTCATTACTGCCAGGGTTGGGGGGTGTGGAAGACCAGAGCCCCCACTTGGCTTCGGTTCTCATTTGAGAGGGAAGATGGCCCACTACAGTTGGATAGGAGTGGGGTTCCCAGCTCCCCACAAGACCTCTGTAAACCTCCCGCCCTGGGAGGATTAGGCGTGCTTTGCTACTGCCCCCCCCCCATAAAGCGTCCGTGACCCCACCACCGGGGCACCCTCACTACGTGGCGGGGATAGATGTCCTAGCTCCCCACTCGACCTTCTCTCATGCAACCGGGTTAGTTTCTGTGGCTGTGTTCAAGTAGAGCAGTTGATCTAGACGCTTCTGTCTTGCTAGGTTGTTCTTCTCCTGGTCCTTTGATTAGAGAGAGCAGGTTTTCTTGTGTCTTTCTTGCCTGTGCCTACTATTATTTCTGAGTTGCTGGTTTCTTTAACTCCAGGTATGATATATATTGTGGGGGGGGAACCCAAAGGAACTCCAGGTCCTGTCATTTTTGGGGTCTGCGTGCAGTGAATCTGTCTCCCTCCACCTTTCAGGCTTTTTAGCTTGTTTGAGATATAATTTCCAGGACTTTATCTGTACACAGCAAGAGGAGTAGAGGATTATTTCATCTTTACAGGAAATTTTAAACCACATTTGATTTACTAGGATAAAAACAGAAATAGCAATAATTAATCAAAATCATAATAAACATACTAATATTTAATGGCTAGATAATCTGAGTATTTTATGACCACCATTTATCTTTGAAAAATTATTTTGCCATACTGATAGGGAGGCTTACACTTAATCAACACTTTCATTAAAAAAAAAAAAAAAACGAGTACATTCGTTTTGACAAATATAAATATTTGCCTCAGATTCCTAAAGAAGGACTTACATGAACTTTTCAGGACGTGAAATGAAACCATCATTGTTTTTTTTTTAAGATTTATTTATTCATACAAAAACTGGGGTGTAAGCCAGAGGTGTGGGGTGGTGAGAGAATTCACCAGAGTCAGAGTGAGGAGCAGAACAGGCAGATCGATTGAAGTGCACTGCTGAGGGGAGCAGCGGGCGAGGCAGGAGAGGTCTGCTGCGCCATGTGGGAAGCTCCCTGGCCGGGACTCAAACTCATGTGCACTGGCTGCAGATAGCTTTATATACGGTGGAGGCTGCATTGCTGGGGGGTCTGGAGAAGAGGGAGTCATCCATTTTCAGTCTTTAATTTCCCACATGATGTAACTGCGTAACAACTCTAAGTTGAACTTCTGTTCAGACACTTCTAAGACAAATTTACATCTCACCAGTCCTACTTGACTGGCAACAAAAACAAAAAGGGCCCTTAGTCCCCACACCAACATGATTCCATTAATGAAGTGATGAAACTCCACATCTCAGAATGTATGAAGACTATGCCAGTTACAAAATTCAATCTATTTTGTTGTTGCTGGTATTTATTTTCCCAAAGGCTGAATGCAGAATAGCAAGAAGCGCCAACGGAAATTTAATTGCAAATGTTTTGCAGTATGGCCGAACAACTGGATGACGGTGAGTAGGTCAGTTAACCAATGGATCGGTTTGACGTGATGGCATGAACAAATTATTTTAAATGATTTTCCACGCTAAATTTTCCAGATGTTTTGGCCAGTGGCCAAGATAATTAATATTGCTAATCCACTGGCTGGAATGAAGTTGGCAAGCTAATTTCGAGATGAGAGTAGGAGTCTGAGTTAGGTTGTTGGTGAACCGTGTTTATTTTGTTTAAATGCAATGTGCTTGCCTCACGCTGGCCCAGACCAAACCTGGCTGAGGCTCTTGAACTGGTCACTCATTTTACGCCATCAGAAAGCAGGCCTACAGGGTAACGATGACTTGCCTTTTGTTGAATTTTTCTTCCCTGGAGTGATATCTCTATAGTCATGACAAACTTGATGTTCAATGATTTTGCCCTTTTAACATTTTCAGCAGAAAAATTTAAAGAAGAGATCCTCGTTTCAAGTGGAAAATAAAATAGATACATTTACCCCTCACAAAATTAAAATGGATGCACAGATTTTGCTTAAGCCTTCAAAATATAGTCATTTACCAAGAACGACCGAGTTTATTGGTGTTCATGTTGCTCTTGCTTCTGAATGTAGCAATTGCTGCATCACTGCTTGGTCCATGCCTTTCCCCGGTGTCCCTACTGGTAAAATGTGGCTCAAAATGCGACACTGATTTTATCAGCTCTGCCCCACGTGGCCTTCTCATACCTGCTGCTTTCACGTGCCCACCCCCGGGCTGGTGGGGTCTGTGCCGATCAGGCCTGAACACGAATGCATGCAGCAGGGCTTTCTGTGGGGCTTGAAAATTAATCATCATAATTGATAGAAATTCCGTATTTTATTATTAGAAACGATTTCGGCCCGGCTTCGACACCAGGCTTAAGGGACACGTGCTCCTAGCTTTGGCGTCCAGTGGACATTGTGCCTTCCACGCTTGCTGCCCACCCAGCACGGAGAAAAGGGCTGGACATCAGGGAAAAGCAAGTCTATCTGGGATAGAAACTTCATTTTTGGAGAACTTTGGTGCCCCCCGCCCCCCAGATTTTGCAGACACTCAAGTCCCCTTTGCAGATCATTTTACATGAGGGTGTTGCAAATTTTGCTGACATCAGTGACCTGACATTGCTGATTTATTCCCTGCTTGGGTTTACAGAGGAATAAACTGGTAATTAATTATATATCAGAACATGAAAATCGACCTGGCAATAATGTACAGGCTAAGAATGCTCTATTTACATACGTAGGTTATTTAAAATATGTCTTGGTGAATAAATATTTAAAATACCCCCTTATTGAGCTTATAAACTGTTTGGACTGAGGCTTAATGGTCCTCCTCCCAGAAGGTTGGCCTGGATAAGGAGTTGCCATGGGTTCTCCTCCCTGGCTGGCCTGTAAATCTCCCGGCCCTGGGCCGAGGGGTACACAGCAGGTCTCCGGAATGAAAACAGCATCGTCTGTCTGTATGGCCCTGGAATTTTATAGAGAGAGAGGTAGAGAGAGGATCTTCAGAAAACCATCAAACTTGTCTCTATCTGGACAGCAAGTATGTGGAACCAGGGATCTAGCTGAAATGAACCACAATCCACATAAGCTTGGCTGAGAGAGGTGTGCGAAGTTGGCAAAAACGATTTCCCAAGAAAATGTCCTCCACACCATGGGCTGTCTTCCATGTGGGAATGTCCAGACTTATTTTGAAAGGGGAATAAAATGAAATACCTAAACTCGGCATTTTTCACATCCCTCTATGAGTACAGAGCCAGGACTTCAAAATATCCATCACAAGGAGACCCAAGCAACAAGGCCGGTTGAGCGGAGGGGGGGGGGGGCACTCCTTGGTACTTTGCAGGAGGCCACGGACTGAGCGAGGCCTTGGGTTTGTTTTCGGTGCTCTGAAAGTTAGTTTTTTCCTGGAGGATGTATCTGCATACCTGCAACTGCCGGTTTTCTCCAGAGCATTCCCTGCAGAGCAGAATCCCACACACGTTGATTCCTGGTCCACCAGGGGGCGCAGCTCACCAGCACAAAACAGACCTTCCCAGAGGAAGTCGCTGCAGCTGCCTCTTCCTCTCGATTTACACAGCGGACAACGACCCTGATTTTATCAGCTCTGCCCCACGTGGCCTTCTCATACCTGCTGCTTTCACGTGCCCACCCCCCAGGCTGGTGGGGTCTGTGCCGATCAGGCCTGGACACGAATGCATGCAGCAGGACTTTCTGTGGGGCTTGAAAATTAATCATCATAATTGATAGAAATTCTGTATTTTATTATTAGAAACGATGTAGGCCCGGCTTCTACACCAGGCTTAAGGGACAAAACTGATAGATTCAGCAAACTACTGATTCTACCTTTATTCTAATGCAGGGGTTGAATTAGGAATCTGGTCTTTAACCTGGTGTGTGTATGTGATGTGTATCTCTGTGTGTGTCAGGATGCAGTTGTGTGTGTGTGTGAATATGTGTGTGAATGAGTAAGTGAGTCTGTGTGTGTGAGAGAGAAAGACTCTCCCAGATCTTGGAGACAGGCGTCTACCACAGCTTGCTGACAACACCACCCCGTTCTCCAGCAAGTCTTCTCCCTTCCCTTTGGCTGGAGCTCTGGGGCTGGGAAGGAGAACAGCTGTCAGGGAGAGACGTGTGGATGATAAGCTCTTTGTGTGTGAGCTCAGGCTTCGCCACCAGCCTGTCCAAACAAAACAGCTGTGGACTGCAGAGCACCCGAGTGTGGGCAAAGAACCCCAAGCCTGCTGGTGAGAAAAGAACATTCTAGTCCCTCAGGTGGTTTGCAAGAGACTTGAAGTTCCACAAAAGGAATTTCTCTAGGAGAACCAAATTCCACTTTTAAGAATGATCTGCCCCTTTGTCCTAAATCTCTTTCCAGTCACTTCTGTCCGTGTGGTACCACTTAAGTACAGACCCCGGGTCAGCAACTTTGGCAGCATTTGGCAACTTGCTAGCAACAAAGAAAGTCAGATCCCCCTTTCAGAAACCCTGAGTCAGGGCCTTCCCGGTGGCGCAGCGGTTAAGCGCTGAGCTGTGGAGCTGTCGGCAGCGGTGAAGCGAGTTCAACACCCAGCCTGGGAGAATCCACATGGCGCGGCAGACCTCTCCTGCCTCGCCCGCTGCTCCCCTCAGCGTGTATCTCTGATCTGCCTGTTCTGCTCCCCGCTCTGTCTCTGGTGACCCTCTCTCCGCCCCACGCCTCTGGCCTGTACCCCAGCTTGTATGTATAAATAAAAAATAAATCTTTAAAAAAAAAAAAAAGAAACCCTGAGTCAGAATCTGCCTTTTAACAGCCCCACCCTCTCTTTGGGATTGGTGTGCACATTGAAAGACGAACCACGACTCACAGAGACCTTTGTCTTGAAGAGGTCACCGCTACGAGACGCAGAGAAGGTGCCCGGATGTGTCCTAAGTCGGATGCACAGACGTCAAGACCAGATGGCCCAGCACCCCCTCCTGAAGCCATAGCACGAAGCAGAGTTCAGTCTTTCAAGTGAAAAAGCCAACAAACTTGGCTTGGAAGCTCATCTCCCCCACCAGCTCGACTCTCCCCAGCTCTTCTTCTTCCCCGTACCCAACACTTAGGACACAGCCGTGAAGACTCGATGAGCTCCTGACACCCAGCTTGGTGGTTTTCTTTTCGCTTCAGAATTGAATTTCAATCTACAGATATTATTCAGTGATTTGGTGGTTAAGCCTTTTTCTCTTGAACTTAACTGTCTTTTCTTCTGCTACTTCTTTTTTTATTACTTTTAAATAAAACATGGAGGGAAATGCAGTGAATTAGTGAATTGCAAGTCAGCCTTCCTCTTTACTTATTAGCTGCTCTGTTGAATGACTTTGAAGGGGAGGAATTTGAAAGAGCTAAAATAATGATTTGAGGTTTTTGATGAAATTTCAAGACCTGTTCTTCACACCTATCTATCAAGTATCAAGGACAATCGAGGGAGGAGATTCATTCTAGAGGAAGAAATGGAAAAAAATATACTTCATTAAAAGACCTAAAGTTGACGGAAAAGCAGGCTGCCTTCTAGCAGACACATGTGCGCACGCTCTCGCGGAAAGGCTCGCTCACTGAATGGGCGGGACGGGCGTCAAGCGCTTAGCGTCCTGATACCGTGCTGCTTTGGAGGACGGGACCGAAGAAGCAGTGTCTACTGGACTCACTTCCTTCCTGGCCCTTGAGTCAGTCTTTGGCAAGTGCTGCCATGTGATATTCTGAATTTTGGTGCACATTCACAAGAAGATAAAAATTGCCTGGATAGCAACGGTTTGGTGACCAGATTGGATGTGCTTTCTCCTGAAGATCAGTGATGGAGGAATTAATACATGGGGCTTGTTTTCGACAGCAGAGGGTTCATATGGCAGGAGAGAAGGAAGGCTGGTTCAGGCCTGATCAAGACGTCTAGATCCTTCACAAAAAGAAGACTTCTTTGTAGGATCCCTCAAAAGTCCCAGGTGGGGACCACGATGAGGGAGAGGGTCACACTTGAGGAGGGAAAGCCTAACTTGCAAAAGGAGGTCAGAGCCAGAGAAATTTCACCAGCATCTCCCCAGATCGTTCTGGCCCTGCCGTTCTCATACTGTGCTCAGTGTTTTAACCTCGCTAGAGTACCCACTCACTTTTCAAAGAAACAGCTGCATTCTGAAAAATGAACTTGTTTTTCCAAACCTGCTGTGGAGAGAATTAAAGGTTTAACAAAGTATAAAACACTTGATAATTTTCTCCCCACCCCTAAGCAAATCTCATTGTCTTATTCTGTGGGCCAGGTACATTCATTAATATTCTGATTATGCTTCAGGACGTCCCATGTAATCTGTTTGAACTTACAAATATCCAATGGATATTAAATGGGATGACCCCCACCCCCAATTTCTATTACAAGCTCTCGTGAGACTTCACAGTGGGGATGCTGAATAATAAGATGTCTGATTTGGAAGCATTTCAACTTGACTAGAAATGAAGAGGAGAGAGAGGAAGATGGTGCTCATCTTATTTCAGACTCAAGGTCAACATCCAAAAGGATGAGTCCCGGGCCTCCCCGGTGGCGCAGCGGTTAAGCGCTGCGCTGTGGAGCTGTCGGCAGCGTTGACGCAAGTTCAACGCCCAGCCAGGGAGAATCCATATGGCGCAGCAGACCTCTCCTGCCTCGCCCGCTGCTCCCCTCAGCAGTGTATTTCTGGTCTGCCTGTTCTGCTCCCCACTCTGTCTCTGGTGAGCCCTCTCGCCGCCCCATGCCTCTGGCCTGTACCCCAGCTTGTATGTATAAAAAAAATAAAAAAAATAAACAAAAGGATGAGTCCCTCAGGCCTGATGGGATAACGGCGTGTACCAGGTGGAGGATAATGGCAGGTACCAGGTACTGGGGGAGACTGGAAGTAAGAAATGTGGCGCAGAGCCCTGGATGACTTAGATGCAAGAACTCTGTGAAATGGACGTTTTTGGGTTTTGAGAAAACAGATCTTTTAGTTCCTCTTGGGTCTCATAATTTTTACAACCATCATCAAGGAAGAAAAAGTTCTTTTCTCTCTCGTCAAGCATTAAAAGACAAGCTAAATAATTAGTGTGAGTTATCACTGCTCTTGTTTTAAGTCATGTAGCCACATTCGCAGATATCAAAGCACTTGCAAGATGAAAACAACCTCAGACATGTAGGAGTGAAGCGCTGCCAGCGTCTAGGGGAGAAAATAAAATGTCTTTCATTCTTTCATTCCATCTCTGGACCAGATTTCTTTGGAGAGGAACTTTTACTGCAATGGGGTAGGAATATGGGAAGTCTGAATACAGTCCATAACTAACTTTAATTGGTGTCCTTTTTAGCCTTCTTAAAAAAATGAATCCAAACATTAAGAGGGCTTTGGGGACCAAAATCTTTTCTTATCCCTCTAAGTGTTTCCATTTTGCAAAGGCAAGGGATGAATACAAAGAAATGATTTTCAAGAGCAGCTTCAATGTAAAGAAGTAACTTTCTGTGGCTCAATTTCATTGCATTTTATCTCAAACTTATAAAGCATTGGTAATCATCATCATCATCATAAAGAGGAGAGAAAGAATTTTTTTTAAAAAAACCTTCTTTGGAAGAAATAAAACTTATAATCTTAGGAAGTTTATTATCAGAGCAGAATTTTCTGATAAAGGATAAGAATTTCCTATGTCAGCCTCACTCTAAAATCATCACATAGTAATAGACTAACAGGCAGGATCTTATACTGAACTATTAGAAACTATTAATTGCTTCCAAAATAATCTTAAAATGAACTGTCCCAGATTCCAGTTAGATACGTGTCAAATGTCTAATAAATACTTTAAGGGAGCCAGTGCTTTACTCCTCTAAATATTTCCCTTTTCAGTTTTGGATTTTTGATTCTTTGATCCAAAAGAACCACTGGACTAGGCTACCATGGGGTGAGTATGTGAACCTCTGTTTGATTACCATCGTGGGCCAGGTAATTCTTTGTCATGGGGCGGCTCTGCAAATGGTAGATGCTTATTGGCAGCCCTGATCTCTACCACTCAGTGCGGGGAGTACCTCCCCCTGACTTTGTGACAACTGCACCTAACCCCCAAAGGCCCTGGACAAAAGTAACCCCCCACTGAGAAAGTCTCAGCATTGCTCTGTTGAGCTGATACTAATGCCTCCTATGGCAAAATGTCATTCTTCAGAAAATTGTATATAATAACTCAAGTTTTAAGTTAATTATTATTTTGGCATTGTTGAGACTAAGTTTGTGATCTAGCTAAGAAAAAGTTTGGATATTGATGGCGGTCAGTCAGTGCCTAAAAATATCCAACTTTTCGTGCAATTTGGTGCCTGATTTCAGACAGCTCTATAACCCTGACTCGTCTCATTTATAAAACAACTATCCTCCTAGTTTTTCTTACAAGGTAAAAATAAGTCATCAAAGTAATAGGCTAAACTAAAGGCTCTGACCATGGAAAGGGGCAATAGCAAACAAAATCACACAAAATCATAACAAGTATATGAGAAATGCCATAAATATTAATATGAGTCGTTACTAGCATGCCATATAATTGCACTTTCTACTCTGTTGAAAGGGTTAAAATCCATCCCTCACCTCTATCAGGAATGAACTTGGAAACAGGGACTCTAAGAATATAAAATCCGTTTCCAGAAATACCATTTATGCCATGTTTTTAAACTCAATTTCAGATAGGAAATTACTCTCTATTTTTTAAAATAACTTGGGGAAATAGACATTTGTACAAATTAATTGGAAAGGAATGTTGGGAATGATTTTTCACTAAAAGATTGGTGAACGCGTGGGAGTGTTGATTTTCCTGGCTCACCTGTCTTCCATGAAACAATCAGCTAATGAGAGTGAGGCTGGGGTAACAGAGACTGACATAAGAGAACCGCCGGCTCCGGGAGGAAGCTGGTTCGGAACACTGTGCTTAATCCCTTCTACTGTGGCTCACATTGGGGGTGCCCAGAGCGAGGCAGTCTGGGGTGACCCAGCAAGTGGGGCGGGAGCTGGATCAGAACAGCAACCTCACATCCTTGCATTTATTAGGCTGTGACACAAGACACCTCCCCGCTTGGTGTTCAAGGTGTGACAGGGATACCCTGATGTGTAAAAGGAGGTGACAGAGGCAGATTCAGTCTCTCCTGCCAACAAAGACTTCTTTCTTCAGCCCTTTGAAAGCGTTTTTGGACACAGTTTCCTTGTGTAACAATCACTAAACCCTACTCTCTCAGAATTCCAATCCGTGCCTCTCCTGGCTGCCCCTGGCGTGACTTCTTTCCGTGGTAGGAGACCTACTTGAGAGGACTTTCACCCATCATTGCCCCAGTTACCTAAGTTAATTCTAACAACAGTGAGGCCAGCTTTGGGAGTCGATGCCCTGTGCCAGGTGCCTAGAAGCTTTAGGCAGAGGTGTGCCCACATAGGGGAGGGGTAGTTAGGTCTTTTTGCAGAATTTCTAGATTAAACTGAAATACACCTTTTAATTTAAAAGAAAACATAAAAAGAAAATTAGCTTTTACAAACTAACAACTCTTGATTTCTGGGTAGAGTTTGACTTCTTCTCCTTGGTAACACCACCGAGCCAGAGCGAGAGCCTAGCAAAGGGCACAGGGAATCTCAATGTTTGTTCTGACTTCCTATCAGAAGAACTGGAAGCTATTCAATGGGCAGCGTTGTGTCCATGGACGGCCACGAAGGATGAGATCATTGGCTCCTGTCACTTCTTCATCTGACAACTTTTTACTATTAAAACAAACAGACATAACTTGTTGCAGAGAGTGGGCGTTTAGCCCAGCAAATTGAGACCAATTGTTTGGGTCATTCCTCAAGGTGATTCGATTTCAAATCAAGTCTCGAGTTTAACATGCCCACAAATAGTAAAACAGAATTGACGAGACTCCTTTGGGTTCACGAACAAGATAATGGCCAGGACACCAAGGACCATGCCATTGAGTCTTAGTGCTTTCTTTCTGCCATAGCACAGGGCTGGATGATGGAAGTAGCAATCCTCTCCTCTGCTCAGTCTGGTCCACGTTTGTAGTGTCTCAGAGGAGGATCAGGTGAAAATTCACGGACACTCAACTCCATCATTCTCCAAGGTGCTTTATCCAAGTTCTGTGGATATAAGAGCAGTCCGTAAGATTTATGCTCCCTCAAAATATCATCTGAAAGCAAGGGAATTTGTTGTTGATACACCCATGAACTTTATTCTTATTCCAATTGAATCCGTCACCCTAGGTATATTGATTTCCGCTTCCTTGCCTCAGTGTGTTCTTTCTTTTCTTTTTGAACTAATCCCCCTTGAAATTTGTAGTAAAAATGGAATTCATCTTGTTCCTTCCTTGAATCCACTGGTCTTGGAACTGAACTCTGCTGGAACGCAGATGCCCCCAGGAGTCAGAATTTGAACTTCTGTTTCTGGGCTGGAAACTGTATCCGTCATATCCTAAGCTAATAAATGATTTAGGACTCGTGGAATCTTGTCTTTTTCTCTTTAAACTAATCTCAGAACAGTACTCCATCGTAAGGTCATTGTCAACAGCCTGCCCAAAAGGTCTTTTTAGAGAGCCCTTCTTGCAGGCTTGGCCCTATGTACTTCCCTGTGCGGCCACAACTCAGCCTTGGACTTCGGTCTGGCCTCGAGTTTCAGCTGACTTTATAATTCAAATATAATTGCTGATGCACTTTCATAAAACTTCAGGAAACTGTAAACACTGATTTTAGTTTATAACAGCGAAGGTATTTTGTATTTGAGGAATGTTAACTTGACTACTAGAAAAAAATGTGCATTCATCATTCTCTATAAGCTAGAACTCTGTTGGCAGGTTTAGTCTGGAGATAAAGGTCCACAGAGTGTTTTGTCTATTTATTTTGGAGAACCCGAAGTGCCCAAAGGGGGTTTGTGACATAATAGGTGGAAATAGGAGCCAGGAGTCTATTTCTAATGCCAGAGTTACAGTTGACTCATAAAACAGCTATCCTTGTTCTTCATTTGCTCATTCCCAGCGTTACGTCGCCAGGAGGAATGACAGTCCCAACCATCATTAGGCTTTAGCAGGAAGAGTTACTCTGAGACCCAGGCTCCCTGGGACGTCACATCATGGTGTCTGGCACTATCTTCATGGTCCAGGAATTGACATCCCAAGATTGGCCACTGGTGAATGGACGTTCTCTTGTCTCCCACTGCTCTAGACCTCTTCCTCCTGGCCGTTGCCGATGGTCACCCTAAAGCATCCATCATGGTAACCCTCCACTTGCGGGGTTAAGGCTGAACTCCCAAGCATGACACTTGCAGCTTTCACTAATCTATACCTTCCCCGAAGGACACTGCGCTTGACCTCGGAGCTGCTAAATTGGCTCTGCTTTTGTTCTCTTCCCTCACACCATCATGTCTTCCCTTGAAGACCTCCAGCTGCTTGAGATGTTCTTCCCCATTTCCCATTCCCATATTGAAGGGTATGGACCCTTCAACTGAGGTAGTGCTTCTTCAATGAACTCTTTCAATCTTGGGGCACTCGCTGGGTCCCTTTCCATCTCGCTTTTCCCGCCCTGTGCTTATTCCTTCGCTTCTCTGAGTCTCCATGTCGATTTCCTGGAGAGGAAATACCATTAGTTTTTGCCCTCCATCTTCTATCATTCAACAAATGTGGCAGAAGGGAGAAAGAGAAGGAGTGGAGGAGAGTCTCAGAGGTCTCACAAACATTGTATTGAAACGCGCAGATGCAAACAACATCCCATTTCCCCCACCACCGTGCCTGCCACACCATATTCCCATTGCTCTCCTGGCTCCTCCATCTCACACACCCATCAGTTTAAGGCTTATTCAGGCAGGTCCTCCATGGAACCCCTTTCAACTTCCATGGCCAGCCCCTTTCCAGTGCGTCTTCCACCCAGCCTGGTGTGTGCCAGCCTCTGAGTCTGCACTCTGCCATCCTCTCCTCCTGGGCTACAGACACAGGGACTTGTGACGATTTCTCTAGAAATCCCTGCCCTGTCCCCACGTCAGGGCCTTGTATGTACTCGACGGTCATGTGTTCTTCCTCTTTGCCCCCTCTTGGCTACATCCAACTTGTCTCTTAGTTCATTTTAAATGTTACTTCCTTAGACCTGCTTCCTTACTTCCCTCCTTGAAACAGTCACCCTCTTCTCATTCTCTACTGTAGCCAGTTTGTCAACTACTGTGCACATCGTAATTTGGATTGTTTTATGTGCTTTTCTACTGACAGAGTATCTGTTGCTCTAGAAAGTGTGTGCCATGCATCCTTCATCACCGGGTGCCCAGGACCTGGCTTTCTCAAACTATACTTCTCTGTTAACTCAGGCGCTCCCACGCCAGCCCACACCATGTTCCTGATGGTGAACTCGCCAGGGGATTCTCTACACCTCCCTTCTTTGAGGATAGCCACTCAGAGAGATGCTCACTCAGGCCTCACTCCCTTTGGGAGGTAGAGAGCAAATAGCCTGCACAGCTTTCTACTTAGCACTCGATTATAACATCAGAGGACTCTGGGCCTGTTAAAAGCCTCAATCCTAGCATTAACTGTGTCTCCATAAACCAGTTAATTAATATGTAAAGTCAAAAGGTTACAGTCCCCTGAAGTCCACCCAGGAGGAATAATGTAGATCCTCTGTGTTGCTGTAAATGATAGTCACCATGACAGAGGAAGGGAAGTAAACTAGTAGGCCCCAAAACCCCCAGTGGAGACCCCGCTCCTTCAAATTCCAAGGCTAGACCCATCGAAGCCATTGTTCCTGTTGGAAATTTCCAGTTCTTTGTACCTTTTATTCCATCTCCTGGTGAAGCATTATTACAGAAATTATTAGCGGTATTAATGTTGTTTTACGGCCCTATCTGAAATGAGTGTAGGATGTGAAATGAGGCGTTTATATTTAGCAGGATTTCTTACGTTCTGCCCAGGAAGACTGTGAGGGCTTCGTGCAAGATCTGAATGCATGTGGGTACTGTGTAAATAGAGCGGGGTACACTTCGTTTCCAGCTGTTGGTGCTTAGCAAAACTAAGATGCTCTTGAGCACACCAGATGGTCCAATCATGGAAGTTTAAAGAGTGGATCTCCTCTGGGGTATTTGTGCCCCTGCAAAGTTTACCTGCCCACTTGTGTGCTGAATTTTTATCATTACGACACCCTCAGAATGCATCTGAATTGTTTCTTATTGGCAGACTTCAGGAGAGAGCAATCCATCCTGAGGTTACGTACTCATTAACTGCTATGCTTTATGGGCGGCTTTCTTTTGGAGACTGAGGTTTTTGCAGATTGAATTCTCCCATTTAAAGAAAAAAATGAATGCCATTTAAGGCATTTTAGATCCCATGACTTGATGATGAATTCATGAGACAACAATTCGGATTGAATATTAGAAAAATATTCCAGCTGGGAAATAACACCGCAAGGGAAGGGGGAGAAATCCCACTGCTTGAGTCAGGCTGGGCTGAACAAAAAC
>PVIJ01009527.1:0-66300 GCA_004024925.1 Scalopus aquaticus | reverse complement strand
GGAGGGGCGGAGGAAGGAGGCGGAGGGAGGGAAGGGAAAGGGCACAAAATGGAATAGAAAAGAACACAAGGGACCATGGAGATGGATCACGGGTGAATTGGTGGTGGGCTACCCAAGGGGAATGCAAAATGTAAAAGACATAAATAACAATAAAAATATATATTATAAAAAAAAAAAGAATATGAGAATATACTGAATTGCCCTGTCTCTGCTGAAAATCTGTTCACCATTCAAAACTGAGAGTTTCTTTCTACTTAACACACCACATTCCTGTGGCTGTACTTGGTTGTCTCTCAGCCCAGAGATTCCAACACAGTGATCTGAGTCTGTTCTCAGGTTTCACCATGTGTTCCCAGGGTGCTCCTGGTGCGAAATCACAAATTGGAGCAAACTCAATTCATTTAGTACCTACAAGATCAGACTGACAACATAAATTCATGTTTTTATTTCAAATGGGCGTGACTTCAGGTTGGTCTCTATTTCTTGGAACTTACACAGGCTTTGTTTAATACCTATGTAACACCCAGTAGTCAATAATGGGATCAATAGGAATAATATGACAAGTTTATATACTCCCCAAATTTCCCAAGTAGATAAACAAAAGAAATCCTGTATTTCACCAGTACATTTCCAAGATCATATTTATGACATAATTATTATTCACTCTTAAGTGCTTAAGTGATGATGATAATAATAACAGTTATTACATAGGCTCTTTGCACACTAAATGTTGTCTGTTTCCGATTACAAACAATAGATTCATGGATGTTTCTTCTCTGGATATTTTCTTTATCACGTCTCTGTTACTGCATAATTTTATCAGCCAATTAAATGCATGGGTTCTGTTTTGGTTGTGTGAGAAGTTCCAAGGAGGAAATACGTACACAGTTAGAGTTTGAATAAACATAACCTTCACATTTTCAGTGGCAAATTTGTTGCATCTCATTGTGATTTTTAGAAATTGGGAAATACGCAGTAAATTAAGCTTATTTAAGGAATGTCGTTAAGAATGAAGTTAATCTATTCTAAACAAGAATGTAAATTCCGACTTCTTCCCTACTTAAAAAACAATTTGATGGTTATCTCCTTCTAGCACTGACTTGTAAAGAGCTCAGAAGTTAACACTCCTTCAGAAAATGCTGAACTAGCTAAAAATCAACAGATTTTCTTGGCTCTTTCAGAGGACTAAGCTCACAAAACTAACTGCCATCCCCAAATCTAGAGAGACAGATGAATTTCAGAGATTCTTTGAAATCTGAAGCAGAAGCCACTGAAGCCATAAACTGATAGGAAATTTAAATGACAATTTGGATGAAGCTAAAGGCCAAGGGTATAGGACAAGAGAATGAGAAACCCCTGGGGGCTATAGTTTTAGGAGAACCCTCACACAATGGGTTTTATCTACAGGAATCCATCAGTTTCACTTTGAGGAAAACTAAGAAACCTCATAGCTTGGTGGGGGGAAGGGAAGCACAACCCTACAAAATATGCACAGAGCACTTTTCCATGGCAGAAGCCAATCCTCTTATGAAATTCCTTTTTTAAAAATTAAGATTTATTTATTTTTTTATGCATACAAGCTGGCGTGTAGGCCAGAGGTGTGGGGTGGTGAGAGGATTCACCAGAGACAGAGTGGGGAGCAGAACAGTTAGATCGACTGAAGTACACTGCTGAGGGGAGCAGTGAGTGAGGCAGGAGAGGTCTCCTGCTCCATGTGGGAGGTTCCCTGGCCGGGGATCGAACTCATGCTGCAGTGGCTCTGGATAGCTTCATAGGGCTGTGCTTAACTCATTGCACCACCAAGGAAGGCCTCTGTATGAAATTCTTTACTAGAGCTTTATCCCACCTGGAAAAAGGGCTTTTTTCCTACTCAAGTCCATCTTGTCTTAACTCACCTAAGGGAGTTGAAATCAAGCTAAACATGTGTGAAGGTCATAGTCTGACTAAAGGGAGAGACACGCGTTCACTAAAATGCAGATTTAATTTTAAGATCACAGACCACTTCCTTTCTTACACACCTTACCACCACAGTGGGCTTCCAGTTTAATAAAAGTAGATTAGAGCCGAAAGAGCTGCAAGATGTGCACCTTCACTCAGAGGTGAGTTACTTAGGCAAGGACTCATAAACACAGAGGCCCATGAGACTATTATGAACATATGTGTGCCAATAAATTAGACAACCTAGAAATATGAACAAATTCTTAGAAGGATACGACCTTATGAGAATGAATCAGGAAGAAATAGATAACCTCAACCAACTAATTACAAAAAAGGAAATTGAAACAGCAATTTAAAATCTCCCAAAAAGCAAAAGCTCATCACCAAGTGGTTTCACTAGTAACTTCTAGAAAACTTTCAAAGACAAACTAATACCTATCCTTCTCAGATTCTTACAAAAAATTAAGAGACAATGCTTCCAAATTATGAGGTCAACAGTACTCTGATACTAAAAGCGGAAAAGAACATCACAAAAAAAGTGCATCTCAGTAAGATAAAATAATTGTTTTTATCTCTGTGGTAAAATATAATGACGCATTATTCAAAAAAATATATGATTGAACACACATATAGGTCAATCAATGAAGGCAGTGGAAGTAAAACTCTTGTTAGCAATAAAAAGAAGTGGTAGATCTTTTTAGCAGTATATATGTAAATATATGTGTATCTATATATAAATTTATTAATTATAATTGTTAAGATATTTTCCTATTCGAAAATTGTTTTAGTTTCAAACCTGAGATTGTTGAATAGTGTACGCTGTGTTATCCTTCAAAAATCAGGGATATATAGGTAAAAGCATTTCAAATATAAAAGCTGAGAATAACAATAACTTAATTAAACCCTGGAATTAGGTGATGCCATTTCTCTTAGTAACTTTGCAGATGTGTTTATCTTTCAGGCCTCGGTATCATTGTTATGTTAATTTTCATAGTCACAGGTACCAATGTGATCAGGTCTTTTTCAAACACAAGGATGTTGTGTTGCTTAGGATCCTAATTACTGGATTGCCGACAGACAGAAGTCCCTTGGGTCCTTAACCTGCAGGATGATTCATCTCATCTCTGACTAGTTCTGAGCACAATTCAAGATGTTCTTCCACCACAGCAAGACTCTTCTACAAACAACATATTCCGAAGTTTATTTAACGTATTTTTTTCTGCTCATCAGGCTTTCTTGGTTGTCCACACCAAGCCCATCATATAACATTGTGACTTGTGAACAGTACTGGTCAATGCAGAGGAGTAATGAATGGTAAGTAACCTGCTAAATGGCCAAGTCTTCCTTACCATTGGCCCTACATTTGAATTCATAAGTGTCTAACAAAACTGGTCCAGGAACTAGTGGAGATAATATACATATCATTAATGTAATTAGGAATTACAGTCACAATAATGATTAACACTGTAACATCTGATCACACCAGATATAGGACAACCAAATCCCAATGTAATTTCTTTCTCTTCCTATTTATAATATGGAATTCAACTTTGGTAATCAACAAATTCATTCAATAACTATGTATTTAATACTTATTATAAGCAAAACACTAAACTAGAGACAGCAGCTTATCCAAACACAAGACATTACCTTGGCTTTAAGAATATTAGGCTGTGGTATTGAGGATTCAACTTTTCAATCACCACTAACAGTAACACTTACTGAGTAACTTATTTTGTGTCAGGCAATGTTCTAAAATAGTTAACTTCATATTTTAGAACATTGCCTGGAATATAAGTTACTCAATCTGGATAAATATTGATTCCTTTTCCTAGAGTTTGTGTTTCAGTGAAAAAGCAAAGAAGCAAATAATTAAAGAACTGATATATTTTATGATAGAGTTCAGATGTATAACTGGTCATCTGTGTCACCGGTTCCACATTTGTAGGGTCAACCAAACACAAACTGAGAAACATACTATAGAGTTAGGCCAATGATGGGTGCCTCCTTACTGGGCATGCAGAGACTCTTTTTTTCTTATCATATTCCTTGAGCAGTATAGTATAATACTATTTACATAGCACCTACATTATATTAGGTATTATAAGTAATCTAGAGATGATTTAAAGCACATGGGAAAATTTGTAGGTTATATGCAAACACTATGCCATTTTATATAAGGAACTTGAACATTCTAGGATTTTAGTATCTGTAGGGAAAGGGGTTCATAGAATAAATCCCCCAAGATACTGATACTGATAAATCCCCCAAGTGATATTTAGTATCACTTCTAGAAGACTCATTTGACTCATTTAAGTGTTGACCAGAACAAAAAATGAGCAAAATGCCAATTAATTGGAGCTGAAATGTCATTAAAGTTTTTTGAAATTATAAATCACCAAAGTGGAAATGCTTTATATTACATCAATGATTCTACACTCAAATAGCCTCTGACTCTTTATCCTGGTGTCCCAGTGTTGAGCTTGATTTACTATTTCCTTTTAAACATATTTTATTAATTTGTGATTTTTGAAGAGTCAGCAGAGACCTTGATAAAACAGAAAGAGTGGAAGTTTTCACCTTTGGTTGCCATAATATTCACTATGATAGTGGCAGCAAAGGGTAGTTGCAGAGAGAAAGGCAGTTTACAACAATTTTTTGGAACCCCACAGCTATATGGTCCCTATATTTCACAAATTCAAAGACATATTTTGTCATCAAGATTGTATACAGGAGGCCTCTTGAAAATTGGCTCAAAATTCATGTAAAGCTCAGTTATTTTTTTTTTTCATGAGATTCTGGATTACATTTAATTTGATTTTTCATATATTCCTAGATAGACTCTATTCTTCCAGGAAAAATTAGTCTGACGTTCTATTTCCACTGGCACAAAAGTAGGAAGATAAATGGATTTCATAAACATAAATATATTAGGAGGTATCTTTAGAGGAAAGAAAAGTAATACTGTTCTAGGTAGTTTGTGGAATTGATTGGCATGATGATGGGATTTTGAAGTATCCTGAATTTAGATTTACAATTCCAGAGCCATAGCAATTTGAGAGTAGTGTTCAGGCTTGAGAACAGTGTCTAGAAAGTATTAGAGTGACATTCCTTTCATGTCACCATTTTTCTGAGCTTACGTCATTTTGAAATCCAGATCAGTTGAAGTTCCATAGCACCATATAAAGAATGAGAATGAGATCCTATATGTGTTTCTCTAGTTAGTGTACACACACACACACACACACACACACACACACACACACACACACGCAGGACAGAGAGAGAGAGAGAGAGGGAGGAAGGGAAGGAGGGAGGAAGGGACGGAGAGAGAGGTGAATAATAGAACAGGGATAAGGAAAGGAAATGGGGGAAAAGCCAATAGATGCAAGTAAAGAGTGAGTGAGATAGTAAGTATAGAATCTCAATATCTCAGAAATTCCTTTGTCCTCATAATAGAGGACCTTCCTTCTATTATAATATATAAGGAGACCACAGATATGTAATATTGAAAAAAATTATTTTTAACATTTCCCTCCAAATGAAATAAGAAAAACAAAGTTAACGTCACAGTAAAACCCACTACAGGCAGATTCTCTATCTCATTCATTTCAGTTTAGTATGGGTTAAAGAAAGACAAAATGAAAAAATGACTCATCTCATGTTTTATACTTAGGTTTTACAATTTATGAGAGCCTGTGCTATAAATATTCCCATACTAGGTTCACAAGTCACTCCTCTTCTCTTGATGGCAATATTTGGTATTAGAGGAAATACAAAATAATGTATATATGTAATTTGACTTCTGTCCTCTCCATTCTATTGAACTTTCTCCTGAAAGGTTACTCGTGATGTCATTGTTGCCAAACCTCTTCCTTCATTCCTATTGTCTTGACCTCGTTCTACCTGCTATTGGTGTCTGTGCTTCTCTCTGGAACTTCCTTTTGCTTTGGGGATTCAGCACCCTCATGGTTGCCCCTTTAATTTTTTGACTCTTTTCTATTTCCTGACATTAAGTCAATATCTGATATTTATTGGTGTCAACAATTCTATCTTACAGTTCTGTCTTATGGTTTTATTAAACATCATCTCATTTGTGTTCCAGTGAAAACATGGAGATGAATGAAAGATAGGATCAATATATTCAAGTTTTACAAATAAAGCTCATGCAGTTTAAATTTGGTCCTAAGGTGGAAATACTCAAGATTGATGGGAGCCAGGATTGAAATTTACCCCATCCGAACTACTGGTTTTTTTTTTTTTTTTTTTTTTGCTTGATTGTTTTTCTCCTGGGTTTTTAACACATTTAACATCAGAGAAAATGAGATTTTCTTTATAAAGTGGTTTGAGTCATACACTAATACAGCCCTTTATCTGCAACAGGATCTAGATTTTCTAGTTTTTTAAATACCTACATA
Source organism: Scalopus aquaticus (assembly GCA_004024925.1). NCBI lineage: Eukaryota > Metazoa > Chordata > Mammalia > Eulipotyphla > Talpidae > Scalopus > Scalopus aquaticus. The sequence continues at coordinate 59,944 of PVIJ01009527.1, read as the reverse complement.
TTTTTTGTACAGTTCATGATTCATAAGTTGTAAGCAAAGAAGAAAAAAGGGGAAAAAAGGATAGGGGAGATGAGGACACGATTTTAGAAAACTGGAAAATCCTGCTTATAAGGTGAAATGCTTTTTCATACATATCCTGAGGCCATTATCTGTGCTATCACTCCAGAATATTTTAACCAACGCTTTTGCACACTTGCCTATAATGCTTGATGCTTAGAGGCACATTCGGTCAAGGGATAATAAAGGACCTGTACAAGATCACACAGCACTTCTATTTTCAGTCGGGACCAGAATTTGAATCTTAACCATGCTGTTTCTCTCTTTCCATGTTTAAGTTAAGACAGTAAGCTGTCTGCAAAAACACATTCATTTGATACCCTTGCCAGACCAAGTGAATCAGAATCTCTGGGAAAGGAAGGCCCAGCCATCTGATTTTTTTCTGAAACTGATCAGAGATTTTAAAGGGCAGACAAGGGAGAGAACCAGGGTCTAGTCAAGCCACACAATAAAATATTAACAATTTACATAAACAATTCCTTATAGAGTAAGTTGTATTTCAAGACATAGTTTCATTTGTGTGTAATCTCATTTAGGGATATTTTCTAAGTCAAATAAATATTACCAGTAATATTCAACACAATATAAATAACATCAAAATTATAAAATAAAAATAAGATATTTTTAAAATAAAATAAAAATATAAAAATTAAAATAATAAAATACTGTTTTATTGCCTTCATTAGCACATTTCTACTTCTGTTAATAAGTTCTAAGCAGAGAAGAAAATATAAATCACAAAGCAATGGCTTGGATTTGTGCATTCCATTCTGTCTTCTAAATATTTTTAACCCAGAGTCAGCTGAATTTAGGCAATCTTCTATAATGTGTTGAGACATATTTTAAAAGTAAGTCAGGTGTCTTTAAAGAGATTAAAAAGCCAAGAAAGTTTCAAGCTTAAATATCTATTGTGTATGTTTTGTCCTTTATTTATGCTTGACAATAGCATTAACATTAAATATTAATACACTACATACATGTTTATGTGATCATGCAGTAATATGCAAATGATTTGGTAGGAAAATGTAAAGTTCCTCAAAGGCTGATTTGTGGTGGTATGAGACATAAAATATTTCTTTAACGATCAAACAGAAAATGATTGCCGAATCAATGGCTTCACAAAAGTTAATATTTTAACTGTAAAATGTTGCTTAAGGAGCAGCAGCGTTAAGGTAGACGTTCTAGGATTGAATACATGCAACTAGGCGTTAACTAAACGTGAAATAGCAGTGCATTAAATAGGGATAGTTGCATTCCTAATTCATGGTAACTACGTGTGTAATTAATGTTCTGTGGGTGTGCATAAGTGACGGAAGGGGAGGCTCTTCTATTAGTAGGGCACAATATATGGCAGTAGAGGAAAAAATGAACTCAGAATCAGTTGAGTTGCAAATATCAAATGATATATGGTTCTATTTACATTTTGTGACTATTAACTAATTTTCTAAGGGTTCAGTTGGTGAAATATGTGATAAACAATTAAAAGTAATATTAACAAATGTCTTGGTGATGGAAGTTAGAAGACTATTGTCTCCTTAATATGAAAACAAAGACATAGAGATTTTTTTTTTAGAAAATGGAACATTCTTAAGAAGTATAAAGACCATTTGCAAAGAGATCTGAGCATTGTTTGCAAAAAAACCTGAGACTAGTAAACACTGGCAAAGTGGAGTTTAATGAAAATATCTGACAATGCAGCATATACAGTAAAACCTGCACTTTTGGGGCACTGGCTGTTACATGTGAAAACAATTTATGGTAGGGGTGAAAAGTTTTGTACTATTTAAAGTCAGGCTCCATGGTTTGAATTCCATCACTGCCATTCATGAGCTGAAAGATCTTGGAGAAATTTCTTAATATTTTTTGCCTTAATTTCATCTGTAAAATGGAAATAAAAAGTACTTATCTCATAGGTCTTTTTTAAGGAATAAGCAAGCAATTATATTTTAAACTACCTATTAAGTTTGAAATGTTAAGTACGAGAACTAGTTGTTATTATTACTTGGCTCACCTCATCTAGATTTAAGAAAAAAATATCCATTATTTGTATGTTCCATTCCAACTATAGTTCTGAATCCAATGAAGCCACAAAGAGGAGAAATAGTCTTTTAGTGAATCTACTCATCCAATCAGTTGATTATTCATCCATACCACTCACTCAACTTTCAAATGGTTTCTAAATTTTCCAATGTGTTGGCATCATTTGTAATTTAATAAAACCTTCAAATTATCAGAGTGAGCAAAAGAAATAATTATTTAGTAGACTTAAAAGCATTGTAAATTTTTATTTTCTACTACTTCTTTAAGAAAGATTAAGTAATTTTTCTTTCTGAGTTTCTAAACCAATTCTCAATTCAGTATGGATTCATCCAGAGGAAAAAGACTTTTCAAAAATCTATGATAGCGACTATTTAAATAGAGAATGACTACACTCAATACATTTTTCCCCTTTTCTCTATGATGTCTCTAGCTGGATTAAAAGTTCTTTGGGGTCAGGAATGCATCTGCATTTATTTATCTAACTATATTCATATAACAATAGCATTACAGAGACATTCAATGAATATTTGGTTGAATAAATAAATCAATAAAAGATGTGCTTAAATAGCAAATAGTCTATTGAATTTTGGTCAAGGAACAAAGTAAAACAGTTACTGCCCCATAAAGATTTTGGAGAAATAGGGAGCTCAGAATTTTGCAATTTTGCTTGGAAATCTGTGCTTTATTTGCATTTTATAAGACATTTTTTAATTTAACATGTATTTTAAAAATTATCATGAAAAACAAATTCTTCAACCAAAAGAACTTGCTAAAAAGGTCATGAGTGGTGAATATCTGGTTGGATTTATAATAAAATCAATTGTTTTCAAAAGTTAGCATCTGAGAAGAGAATTCAGCATCTTGGGCTCATATTTTAAATAATAAATTTAACAATCTGATCTTGGTCACCTTTTTACATTTTTCAATGACTTCATTATGAAAAATCAGTCTAATACATTCCATTGAAAAGGTTCTTGCTAAGAATTAGCTAATAAAAGACTTTAAATATTTTATGCTATATAAAAGCTAACTCACCAAAGTAGGTATAGTTTATTGCTTTTAAGCTTGAAAGGCAGTAATTCCTTCACAATAAATGAGTACCAAGTATGGTGCTAATGAGCAGTAACTTGAGGGAAAAGGCAAGAGATGGAAGAAGAATTGTGAGCTTTTACCAGTCTTGTCAGACGCTAGCTGTGGGTTCTTTAGGCTGGCCCATGGCTGGACTTGATGGCAGGCTGCTCTGGGTTCAGAGCTGATACCAGCTTAGGGCCTGCATATGGATGTCGTCAGTCCAGGATTTGTTGATTTCTCCTAAGAGGACTCACTGTTAATGTAAAAATATTATTTTTACAGTATTCCTCCACCTAATAATGGTTGCATGTCTGTTACTTATCATATGGCCACCAAACCACCTTTATTTAGTATCAATTAAAATGAATACAAATCACAATAGAGACTTCACACTTTAGAAACTAGTGTTAGATATGTTAGATATTTAGTCAATAAAAAATGTTAAACTTACTAAATTCTTGGGGAAAAAAATCCCAGTAGTTGGAGTTGCTGATCTGACTGATGTCTTTAAGTCACTCCCGAGTTGGAAAATTCCATGCGATTATTTTCTTCCCAAATCGTTCTGCTTTCAAATATGTTTTGTGCCTTTAAGAGAAATCATGATTGTACTTGATACTATGTATACACATTTAAATGAACGATTAATGACAATTGTTCCCAATTATTTAAAAAAAAGAGACTGTTTTGCAGAGGCAGTGATAAATCCTCTCTGATGTGTCATGATGGAGTCATTCTTGAAAACTAATGGCTAGAAAATTGAGTAAACATAGAACCAATAAAGAAAAGATTTCTTCACACAATGTGAAATCAGCCCATAGAAGAGCACACTGCTATGGAAAATTTTGGGATAAGCACAAGGAGTTTTTCACGGTGATGATATCTCATACATGCAGGCATCAGGACAAGTAAAAAAATTCCTCCCCACCTATCAATACCACAGAGTTGACTGTTGTAGTGTGACCCCATTCTCCCCAATGCCTTCCCAGCCCATTCTTCTTTTGAGCACAAAGCACAGTACTACGTTTGATGAAATAAGACATCAATCAAGACTAATAAATTCGTCTTCCTGTTACTCCTTACAAGTACCAGACAGTGTCACTGTGCAGAATAAAGAAATGCTCCCTCTTGACACATGAATTCTGCTTTAATTTTTAGACAGTTGAGCTCCATTTTTTCTAGATTCAACTTGTAAAATAAAAGCTACTATGTAACCATGAGTTCCTTTTTTAAATTCTAATTTACCAAAGTGTGATCCCTGTCAGTGTTTCATAAACTGTAATCATTGTCAAGATTATCTTTCTTGGTTCCATTTTGTTCCTTTATAAAAGAGCATTTAAATGAGAAATTACTTACTGCCTGTTTTGTTTTTTTAGATTTATTTATTTATGCATACAAGCGGGGGTGCAGGCCAGCGGTACCAGGCAGTGAGAGGGTTCACCAGAGTGAGTGGGGAGTAGAACAGGCAGATCAACCGAAATACACTGCTGAGGGGAGCAGCGCGCAAGGCAGGAGAGGTCTGCCTCGCCATGTGGGACTCTTCCTGGGGGGGGGGGTGCGGTTGGGAGCAGCTGCCCACAGCTCCACAGCACTGTGCTTAACCCGTTGTGCCACCAGGGAAGTCCTGCCTGTTTTCTTGATGGATTCAGAATCCAAACTTAGGAACCCACAATCCTACTTCCATCTTACTATATATTGATTCATATAACTCACGAATATTGACCATCTATCAAATACCACCATCCTAAGAATCAGTGTTTACATATCATAATAATAGCTATTTTTAATGAGTGCTAACTCTGGGCTCAACACTGTGGTAAGCACTTTCATTATCTTCCTACAAGTTAAAGACTATTATTAGCCCTATTTTACATATGGGAAACTGGTAGAGATTAAATAACTTGTCCAAGGATTCAATTGCAGATGGTCTAAATCTTAACCATGAAAAGAAGGATCAAACATTTCTTTCCAACTGAATAGTTCTGGATATTAAAGGACACCACTTCGGGTGAGAGTGAAAGAAGTCAAAAGAAAAGAGTTATGAGACTATAATAAAAAACAAAATAATCATAAGAAAATAAAAAGTAATAGTAAACATTTTCTTAAGAAAATAATAAAAAGTCTAATAAAAACTAGATATCCATCTGAGTTTATTTTCTAGTCAGCTATGCTTTCATTACTGCTGATTGCTTCATTGTTCTTGGGCTCTATAGGAGAGTAGAATAAAAAGTAAGAGAAATCATTTATTTGTACAGATCTGAACATATGTATGACTAACAAAAAGAAAAGTTAAATAATACAAAACACTTTTATTAGGTGGGAAGTCCTAGAATTCTAAGTCTAGAAGGAGGGAACCAATATAAACTATAAAATATCACAAAGTAAAGACATCCCCTAAGGTCAAGAGAACCAGGGCCCCAAGGAAAACCATGAAAATGAGTAGGATTTGATTAATTCCAGAAAATGGCAGCCATTTTCTCTCTGTAAGTCCATGAATTCAAGTAGGAAGGTGGGAATAAGCAATACCAATAGTTTTGCAGCCTGGCTGGGGTGAGACAACTTGTCTAGTGAACTAGTGGGACCTGAGGGTGAAGAGACTAGGTTCCTTCTCACTGCAGTCAACGTTGTACAAAAGGCAATGAGATGTTACTTCAAGATTTTGCAGAGGGAATGGTAGTTTAAGGCAAAGCTTTGGAAAATTAAATCAAAGGAACTAGAATGATTGGTGTCAGAGGGAAGAAAAAATAACTGGGGGTTTTCTTCATAATTAGTAGACTTTGAAGCCATACACGTTTGCACCACACTAGAAGCAGTGGGGCTGAGAAGAAAGGTGTGGACATGAAAGGCACCTATGGGTGGTGGCGGACATGAATAAGAGGAGAGCAGGAGCCATTGACAAACTTTAAGAATATCCTCTCTCTCTCTCTCTCTCTCTCTCTCTCTCTCTCTCTCTCTCTCTCACACACACACACACACACACACACACACACACACACACACACACACCCCTCCAAAAGCATGCAGTCCTGGCTGACAGACTGACTCTGATTCAAGTTAGGCCTGTCACCCAGAGCACCTAAAACCACCCACGATCCGGCAAGTGACCCCACAAAGCAAACCAACCATTTGGTCCAGCTCTGCTCTTCCTCCCGCAGGAGTCAAGAGGGAGATGGAAAAGTTTGGGGAGTAGTCCCCGGGACACCAGAAGGACATTATTTCATTCCTCAACCACTCTCAGGTGTTCAGAGAGGGAGGATGACATCCGTTCAATCCTCCAGCCACTCCTCCCCCGGGGCCGATTATGAAACTTTGGGCACTTCGAACCTCACCGAGCCTTATAAAGGTCGCATCGCCGGGCAATTGAGCTCACTTGCCTGACAGGCCGGGTGTCAGCCGGACGCAGCCGACGCTTGGCCCCTCCAGACTCTCCACCGCGCTCCACCGCGCCCCAGCCGCACCCCGCAGCCGCGCCGGCTCCAGCCGCCGCCGGCTGCCTTCCGCTCGCCGCGCAGTCCCAACGCCCGCGCAGCGTCCCCGCTCTCCGCCGGAGGGAGGATGGAGCCGCGTCGCGCCGGCGGGGTCCCCGCGCTGCTGCTGTACCTGGGTAAGTCCCCACCCTCCGCCTTGCCGCTGCCCCTGCCCGGCTCGATCGCCGCGCCGGAGACTACTGAGCGGGTGTGCGTTTGTCGTTGAACAAGTAGGGACTTTTCCACTAGGTTAAGGTGTACTCGAATGAAAATGTTGTCTCCAGTTATGCGAGTCCGTCTTTTCTTCCAGGCGGGGATGGAATGGGGTGGGGTCGGGGCCTGGGAGAGGGATTGCTATTAAAAATACCATGCATTCATGAATTAGCTATTGTTATATACGTGGTGCACGAATTAATAGAGCTCCGTATTAGGCAAAGTAACAAAAAAGAAAAGAAAAACTTTGGTTTTCTCTTTTGAATATTTTCGAGTCCTGGAAATCCAAAAGCCTGGGAAGCACTGCTGACATTTCAAGTTTAGTTTTACCTGCGGCGGCTGGGGTTGGGGGACGAGGTACTTTAGGAGATGGAGTAGAAACCAGACCCGAGCACAAGAGATTTTTCCTCCTGTGGCCCTCTCAGTTTTCTAAATCAGGTCCGGTTAAGCTTCTGGGGCGGGGGCACTAGCTTTGCCAGAGTTGCTGATGTCGCTTCAATCTTGGGCTGTTTTTTAATGCTATTTCCCTAGTTGAAATTTTTTAGTTCTTGCGGACAAGAGGTGGGGGGGGGGGGAGGGGGAATCCTTATGTAACTTTACTGGCTTGAAAATAATCACTTCTCTCTAATTCTTTCAACTCAAGAGGAATTTGGAGCTTACATGAAAATTTTAATAAGGAAACAAAGGTTGCACGTCTCATATTCCGGAGTTGCAAGAGAAGAATTTCCTTTAACAAGCTAACTCTACCTGTGCAGGATGTGACAGTTAAATTACGATTTCTACATCCTTTATCTCAGGGTTGGGAGACTTAATGAAATGCATATTATGCATAGTTGGAATTTACTTCTCCAAGTTCAGGAACATGAGTGCAAACTAGATCTGTGACTTCTATTAAAACTGCTAAGAATGACTTGGTAAAAGATTATCAGTAAATAATGTGGCTTTGCTATCTTTGTTTTGATGTCTCTGAAAGAATGAAATTAGAAAGATGACAGTCTTCCTAGAGTTAGAAATTAACCCCGAGGTCAGAATGGCTCAGGGCATTTTATTTGCCATCTGTAAGGTTACATCTGAACAATGCAAGTGTCTGTTCAGGCCACTCATTGAATATTCTAATTTGAAACAGCAATAGCCTATGAATAACCTGGTTTCTACCCACTTAGTGTGTGTGTTGTGTGTTTTTGTTGTCATGAAAGTGCTTAACTCCTTTATTGCATTACTTAATTATAGTTCACCTATTTCATCAGCCGCCAAGCCCATTTCCAAATGAGCTAGGTCAGTTTCTGTTTTCCCAGTTTGTTTAGATATTTCTCTGCCACTAGGAAAGTTCCTGTTTGAATTTCTATCTCATATCTCTACATTCTATTCAGGTATGCAAGCCCAATAGACTCAATTGAAGGCACAAGGAAAAAAGACAAGGCCACCTTTTATTTTTGAAATTGCCCTTCTCCACGCCCCAAACAAAAGACTATCTAGAAATGTTTTTCACATACAGTCTATTCTTCAAAAGGAGGAGCCATTAGTTTTAGATTTTAGCCAACAATTCATTATTTCTTTTTTTGTAGATTTTATGTTTTTATGGTGAAAAAAATATAGATGATTTCAATTGCATCCTCTGCCTTGCACCACGTGTAGATTTAAATTGCTACATGTTAACACAATAATTCAGTTACTTATAAATTTAGAAATATTTGATATTGAGGTTCTGGTTGTATATATAGGGAAACTGTGACCGACATTCCCATAGGAAACAAGGGTAAACTGAGAAAATTCATACCTGGGTTTGCTAGCATTTTTAGCTAACTGAACATTAGGTAAAAGGGTTGAGCTGCCCCAAACTAGATAATATATTTGTAAATAATACATAATTGTAGAGCTGAATTATCATTTCAAATCTTGTGATTGTTCACAGCAAAGAGGAAAAGTTTTTACCATGAGCACTGTGATTAATATTTTGGGGCTCTTGATTGAAAAGCAAATATTTTATACCCAAATGTGCTTTTGAGCATGTTTGGTAATGAGATCCCCAAAACAATTTATCCTTATTTCATTGCACAGTGACAGAGAACTGAGCACAATAAAACATTCTTTCTTGAAAATATGAGAAACACAGGTCTTCATGAAACATTGGCTTGCCTCAGAGATTTTCTGTTGACCCTGAGAGTTTATAAGCTGCCTGAGTGTTAGCACAACCTAGGATGACACATGTTAGGCAAAAATCATGATAGGCCTCACCTGTCTAGACTGAGGCATCCTCCTTACCTTCTACATCATCTTGCTATATATTAACGACATGGCCGATTGGGATGTGTAGTTCAGGAGTGGAGAGTGGGCTCCATATGTAGGATTGGGGAAGAAGACCAACAGTAGATGACCACTGTGAGTCATCCACATTGTATATTAGTACTTTATACCTACTATCATATTTTTACTCTCAATTTAACTGAAAGAGGTGGGTTGGTTAGCCCAGGTTGGCAAATGAAGATGCTAAGACTCTGTGAATGCAAATACCTTACAAGATGTTAGGAGATAGTGCTTGGCAAGGTCATTGTGGAATTATGGGTAAGAAGTCAGAGGGTCTCTGGGTTATCAGAAGCATCATCAAGATAATAGGGTCTGTAGTAGTAGCCTGGGGGGGACTACCCCATACTTTGAACCTTCATAGGGACAGCCTTCTGTACAAAAATCATACCTTCGTGGTGTCACACAAAATTAGGCACAGACTTACGCTGTGCTAAAATATGTTTAATTTTTTACTTAACCTAAATTCAGCATTTTAAACCTACACTTTTCCCAGGAAATGAGTTTTTATAAGGCGCTCATTGATGGTAGCTGACTCAAGTCCTTTTATTTCCTGTATGTATATGAAATAGAGCAATCAAGGAGAAAAACAATGGACACCTTTCCATTCTTAATATCCTTTTATATTATTGTGAATTGAACACACTATCAATAAATGATCAAGTTGAAATCCATAGCACATTTCTATTAGCAGTGAGAAAGTAGATGTACTGCCAAGTTTGTAAAAGTGCTGTATTTATATAGTTAATTTGGAAAAATTGAATTTGAATGTCTTCTTCATTTTTGCTGAAGAACTTCCCATTTCCTGCTTAATGGTCACTTGAAAGATACAAATGTCATGTAAGAAATCCTCTTCAAAGGGACTGTCAATGAAGGTGTGGTTTCCTCATCTGTCAGTCCTCACTCTGAATATAGGTCTATGCAAATTGTCTAATTAGTATGACTGTAACTGCTGGGGAACATTCCACTGGAAGACAATGGGAAGGCTCCTCAAAGCTATAATAGGAGATGTCCTCAAGGAGGAGCACCCTGACAGCCATCACCTTGGTATGGCAATTCTGGAACCTCTGAAAAAATGAAGTAATGCAACAGACTCAGTGTCCTCTGGCGATGCCGTTCATGTAAGGCTGTGTGTCTAGTTACAGGACAAATAAAGGTTCTGTTACATTCTAGGTTAAAGTAGTGATTTAATTCACAAGATGATTTAATAATTGTTCAGAAAATAATGTTAACCATTCATTTCTTATTTCAAAAACCTGATTTTTAAATTTGAGATAGGAAAGTGAGTTAAATACAAGTTCTTTTGAAATTACATCTGGATAAGGGGAAGAGCTTCTTCTGTTATACACACACACACTTATGTATGTCAGACTCTATAGTTTTGAGTCGAGTTATAGTGTATAGGATACAGATTTCACAACCCAGTATCTTATTTCATACTTTAGAAATATTTATTCCTCTCTGAACCTCATGTTTTCATCTGTAAAATGGAGCACATAATAGCTGTGTTGTCAGATTATTGTACATGGATTTAATATATATATATTAGAATATAAAAAGCAGTCTTATCACCATAGCCATCAAGTGTTTTCTTAGAAAATGTTTCATCTGATCTGTATAACAGCCAGGAAAGTTATTAATTTTCTCATTTTATCAATGACATAACATACTTAAAAACAAGTGAGTCACCCAGCATTTGGGGCTCCAAGTCTGATTCTGCTGTACCATGTGCTGTGGATGCCTCCAATTTACTCTTCACTTTTGATGAACATTAGACTTTTAGACTGAAGAATAATACCAGGCCTTCTATGATAAGCCCTTTCACCTTGTTCCACAACCAAAAATAAAAATGCAGCTTGTCCACCGACCCAATACATCTGTGCATTCCTTCAGCCCTGCCTCAAAGGTCACACTGTTAATATGTATCCAGCCCCCTCTCTTCTTCCTGGTGCTCTACTCACCTTTTATTACCCACAGTGTGACAGACTTAAACATTCAATAAATGTTTGTTGGATGGAAGATTAGAATGTCACTTTATTCAGCATTCTCACCTCACTATTTTGACTCCACCAGCTGCTCTTTGAAAATGTGGTCAAGAAGCAATATGTTTTGAGATTAACATAGTTTTTGAAAACTCAATTTTGTTGTTTTTGATAAAGCCTAATAGTTTTGGTGGTTTCTCATTTCTATTTCTTAATGTACTATTTATTTGTTGATCGTATGCCTAACAAAATTTTAAGTATATCTGCCCTGCTGCACTGTGTGTGTGTGTGTGTGTGTGTGTGTGTGTGTGTGTGTGTGAGAGAGAGAGAGAGAGAGAGAGAGAGAGAGAGAGAGAGAGAGAGAGAGAGAAAGAAAGAAAGGAGGAGAAATTGAACATTGATATGACTGAATGATGGATTGTCAGTTAGTGAAAGAGAAGTATTGTTTTAGAAATGAAAAGAATTTTAGAGTAATCTAATCTAAATTCCATCTCCCTCTCTAATCACCCCATTCCTAGGTCTCTGTTTTCAGAGATAAGGAAATTCAGCTGCAGGAGCATAAAATTAGTATCAGCACTACAACTGGACTTGATTGCTCATGTGTGTATCGTCTAGGATCTATTTATGGTATGGACTGGATAGTTCTTTGTGGTGGACTGTCCTATACATTGCACAGTGTTAAACAGCAATCTTGGTCTCTACCCACTAGATGTCAGTAGTATCACCGCCCCCCCCCTCCTTGTGACAACCCCAAATGTCTGTAGACATGACCAAATATCACTGTTTGCCAAAATCACTCTTGGTTGAGAACCACAAATGTATTTGCCATTGCTATTACACAGTGCCACTGGGAATTCACAGTACGAGTAATCAGAACTTAAGTTACCCAAGGTAATATTAATGGTAAGCTGGATGCAAATATCAAAGCAACTCATTGCTAAAAAAATAAGCTTAGTCTTTTTTATTGATGATTTTAACACCATCTGCCCTGAAAAATAATGAATCTTATTTATTTTGGAGCCATTCATAATTTTTTCAATCTTTGCCCTGTTGATCATCTGTGCCTCCTTGGATACTCTGCTTTCTTGCTCTACAACTGAATTTCCCTTTTTCCTCCGGTTTCTGTGGGCACTTCTACCTACTCCTTATCACATATTTCCAAAGTTCTATTATTTTCCATTCCTTAATATTTCCCTTGAAACACTTGAATAACTTCTCTGTTTTAACAGGTCTTATATCCTCATATTTCTTTCAAATAGACTCCAATGAACTATTTTTACTTTTTAACTCAATATCTATATTCCCAAGTATACCTCATAAGTATAAATGGATAATATGTGAAACACTGATTCAAATTCTTTCATTTATTATCCCTCCTTTCATATCTACTAGCTGCCACCTCAAGCTGTCCTGTTGTGACTGTACTTTTTAATGGCATTACCCAACTTGGTATTTTTGGTCAGACACTTGACATCATTTATGAATTTTCTCCTTTCTACTCCTTTCCCCAAATGTCTAGTCCCATTAACCCTACTTAAGACAGGAACTTTGTCTTCTGTATCAACTTTGTTTCAGCATCTTACTCTATATGTTATGTATAGAAACATCTCATTAGGTATTTATTGAACAAGTCCAAGTTAAAAGATGTAGTTACAAATGGTAAGTATAACTCAAACTGCACTCCCTCTTTTCCATTTATCTGGTAGAACTGAGTTTCTTTCATTATGTGCCTCCCACTGAAGTTGAACAACATTAACCAAAAAACACAGTTATGTAAAATAAAATGCCTTAGCAGCTTCTGGTGTGCTAGGTGCATTACACAGATTCTTTGAATGAAAAGTAATTAGCTTTGCAACTTTGAAAATTACCTTTTACATATTCATTTCTACTCTTTTTTAGTACTCATGGATTAAAACTGTCCTTTTGCAAATTCATTTTTTGCAATAGGCACCTATAAAAAATTTATGAAAGCAAACAGACTTCAAAAAATGCCAGAACGTATTTAGAGCTGCAGGCCACATGAATATGATGAAAAGAAAGCAATCAGCAAACACTTATAATCCAAACTGTTGCTCCTTTAGAAGATTTTTCATTTGAAACAATAGCATAGTAGTAATTTAAATTTCTGAATTGGCTCAATAGGGATAGGTGGATGAAGCAAATTGCAAAAGAGTAAAGGTAGAAAGTTTATTAAAAGATCCCTTGTGTAACATTATCTTGAAAAAAAAGAAAATTTCAATAGAACATTTATAATAGTACTCTAAAGATGTAGCTTGGCTTTCAGGGAATGCAAGTCCCATGTTCAGAGTTCTTGATCACAAATCCCGAAACACCCAGTTTAATATAAATTGTATATTATTATTTATACTGAGTTGATGTGTGTCCTGCATTCTGAGAATATTTCCAGTTTAAGATCTTCCCCATTTCACCTGACCTTGCCATCCACAGCCATTTTTAGGTTAAAATAAGCTTACTTCCATATTTTGGCTCACTAATTCTTGATTTGAAGAGTGATATATGTAACAATTGTCTGATGACTAAAATATATGCGCTCCTGGAGTGTGATTTAGAATTGCTACCAAAATTGAAGAGTATAATTTAATACATAAGAATTGAAAAAACATGTTGGATGGTTGGTGTTTATATTTAGTTTTTAGTGAAGCTTAGTTATACAGTTAACGTGGAAACTCTGTAGGAAGAAAATGACTACTGAAGGCAAAGTTTATTTTCTAAATATATTTTATCCTCTGAAGTGTAGGCTGTTAGTAGAAAGTACTTACAGTAGTTATTTTGGTATCTGATGTGATAAATAATTTACAGTTATTTTACCCTATATGAAGAAAGAATTTATCTAGTAGTAGTGGAATTTCACTTAAATGAAAGGTAGTGAAAATATATTCACTCCTTCAGAGTATACAAGACCTAACAAGCCTACTATGTTACCGGCAAATTCTAAAATTACAGACTGCCATGGGAGAAGGTGGAAAACTAACAGTCCATGAGTAGGTAGTTATGTGGCCATAGTAAAAGTGTGAACAAAGCGGATTTTGCTACCTGTTTGGGCTAGGCAAATTCGATGATTCACTATGAGTTTGCTGTTCTGGTGTAAATGTTGTAAAAGGTTAAATTTGGAAAATAAAGTACATTCCTTTCATTCTGGAACCTATCTCATTTTATGGGCGTCATTTTATTTGCTTGATTGTTTTTCAGGAGAGTCCCTTAATCCCTAAGAATGTACTAGATGTGGAATCGGCTTAGTCAAGCAGTCACCAAGTCCCAGTCTCCTGGGTGAGCCCCTCAGTGTAGCTATAAGGAAGCAAAGTTAAAAGCAACCATGTGCAATGAGGAAAATTTCTACATCTGGCATTCTTCCTGCCTGTTGGGGAAGCATTTCTAAGAGCCCCAGGACCCACGATGTTTGGTGCTACCCCCTCTGGGTGATAGCACTCAACCTCTCCCACGAGAGGTCCCCAATATTGTGTAAGGGTGTAGGCTGGCCCTGACTCACAGAGTAGAGGTGATTTGTATCCTGTGAGTCACTGGCACCACTTCCTGCTGGTGCATTTGAGATTTCACTGAAACACAATCTCTGAAAGGTAAAGGTAGAGAGGTGAATAGGTGAGCTTCAGATTCCTAAAACCACTTGGAGTTCAACAGAATTAATGTCCTCTATAGGGATTTTGATGTTTTATGGCATTATTGAAATAGAAGTCCAACAGTCAATTTTGAGTTTAAGAGCTAACCCATTTCACCTAATGCAGAATTGCTTTGTGTCTTAGTTAGAATGTAGAGCTTTCCACCCACAGCTGTTTTCTGACACACTGACATAATCGACAATCTTTACTATCATGGTAATTTTTTTCTTAGCAGAGACCCATGTCAAGGATCAAAAACTATATTTGCAATTGAAACATAGAGAGATAATTCAAATAACACCAAAATCATGAAAAACTGAAAGATTAATGAAATAGACAACTTCCCTATTTGAGTTTAAAATGAGTAGTGATTCTTAAGGGCAACACTTGGTAGATAGCAGCATTCTCCTTGGGTGGTGCTTTTCAGTCTTTTGATGATGTCCACTTATTTCTCAACCCCCATTTGTAAGGGCGTGGAATGTAATGAAGTTGAGGGAATCTTGAGAGCCATGTTTTAAAATAATGGAGCTGTGCAGATGGACACATGATTTAGAACCAGTGTTGCCAACCTATTAGCTACATATATCCATGATGAAACTATAATCTAAACACTTTCACTCGAGAGAAAAGTAAAGTTCTTTGCCATTTCGTCTGTAAAATATCCGAATGTTTGACTAATGTAGGCAGTCTCACAGAAACCATCCTGAAGAATGGATGATGTCCAAGGGAGCGTCACAAATTAGAAGAGCCCAGTTTTGGTGGAGACACACCCTGCACTGAACATTCTTTAATTCACAAAGAAAAATATTTCATCTGTGGCTTGACCAACTGGAACAGTGTTTGCAACAATGGAAAAACTAACAACTACATAAAACTTAAAAAAAAAATACTAAGAAGGAACATACCAAAACAATTGGCTTTATTCTATAGTAGTTGCAGGTTGCAGTTTGTAAGCAATGCCAAACAGGAAAGGATAATCTCTGATTTGCACAAAAGAGAAAGAAATGCGCTTCAGATGTATTTTTGCATGATGGATGTGCCTGGCCCTTTCATAATGGAGGGATTAGTAATGTTTCCTCCAAAGCTTTCCTCATTTGAGGACGTATGGGATGATTGGAGGCTCAAGGATATGAAAACACATCTCGAATTCCAATTTGCATTGCGCAAATTGTGTGAATTAAAGGGTTTAATACTTCGGTAGTGAAAAGTACATGACAAAATTATATTGAGATGTAGCATAAAATTGGCTCAGATAAGAATCTAGATTCTCCCCCATAAAAAGATATGTAGACAGTTGGGCCTCCTTGGTGGTGCAGCGGTTAAGCGCTGCGCTGTGGAGCTGTCGGCAGCAGCGATTCGAGTTCGACACCCAGCCGGGGAGAATCCCACATGGTGCAGCAGACCTCTCCTGCCTCGCCCGCTGCTCCCCTCAGCAGTGTATTTCTGATCTGCCTGTTCTGCTCCCCACTGTGTCTCTGGTGAACCCTCTCACCACCCCACGCCTCTGGCCTGTACCCCAGCTTGTATGTATAAATAAATAAATCTAAAAAAAAAAAAAGCTATGTAGACAGATATCTTCTGGCATCTCGGTTCAACTGACCATGACATTCAAACTTTAACCACTTTATATCATTTAAGAAAGGTGATTTTTTTTTACAAGAGAATTTAAGCAATATTTATATTGTAAGAGATATGGAGTGGGAAGGAAATACTTCTAAACTTTTCAAAAAGTATTTTTAAATCATTGAAAGATTGGGAGATTTGATGTCAAAAGATAGATTTGTAACTCGTCTATGATCAACAGATAATTGGTCTTACACAAGACATTCGTAGACATTCTTAGACAAGACTACTTTATAGGATTATGATGTGTTACAAACTATGACGCTGACTTGTAATTTAGATTTTAGTATACAAAGAATATGAAAATTACCTAACAAACCTTCTCTGACTGAGAAAAAAATAAAATCCTTTATTATTTGGATTAAATCACCCTTTAAAATATCAAATTACAAGGAAATTTATAATCTGTTACAGACCAGTAGAGGGCACTACTCACATTTACTACTAAAATTAGAGACATGCTGATGAACAAGTCTGGAACATTTATAGGATTCTTCAGTATGTTAGGTTTTTCATAAGCTATATTGCCTTAATTAGTTGATTCTCCCCAAAACTCTGTAAGGCAGGAAAAATTGAGATCCAAAATCACACAGCTCAAATTTCCCCCCAGAATTGCCTCCCATCATAACTAGTTGACTCCACATACAGGGTTACATGCTGTGCTTCAATTATATTTATCCTCATTTAGAAGCTATGATGCCTATTATACTCATATTTATCATCGAGACAGGATAGATGATCCAATTGCAAATACCTAAATGGAAGAGACTCGAGTCTTTTCAGAAAAATAGACTTGTAATTGAAGGGAATCTTTTTTCTTAATTAATTATCATTATATTGTTATTCATTTTGTGCAATAAATGAACAAATCCCTGTAAGTCTCCCACCATTTCAGCACCTGTGCACCATCACCATAGTCCCTTGTGTGCTCCCCTCCCCTGCTTGGACCCCCTCTCCCTCCTCCTCCCCTGTTGTATGCCTCAGGTCTACAGTTTGACTGCAAGTTTTGTGTATATATATTTTTTATCTTTTGTTTGTTTTCTTATATTTCTTCTATGAGTGAAACCATCTGATATTTTTCTTTTCCTTCTGAATTATTTCATTGAGCATAGTCTCACCTTACTTAGATTATATATAATAATTAAAATCTATTTTTAGATTTTTGTTTTTAATTTTTGTTTTTAATGCAATGTAATGAGTAACTTAGGCACTTAAAACAACAGTGCATGTGTATTAGATTGAGAGTCCTGTTTACTACCATAAATAAAACCTTTTTCCTTGAAAATTTCTTTTGTGATGAGTTCTACCTTGGCACTTTACTCTGAATGCCTCATGGAGTAAAACAATGGAAATTATACAACTCTTCAATGCTATGATTCTTAGGAAATCAAACTTCAAAATCATGTTTTCAAGAAGTTACTGTGAAGTGCTTAGAGTTGATCAAATCTGTAACTGAATATGGTTAACCTTGAATAAAGGAGCAGAAGTTTCATTTATGTTTATGTATATGCCCTTCAATTTCATATGCCTGTCCTCATGAATTATTTGATGGACCCAGTCACTGAAATAATTAAAACAACTACAAATGCTGCAGTGATGTGGGAATCCAATCAAGATTTCTTTCCTGGAAACATTATTTATATTTGATTTTCCTCCATAAATAGGTTTCCATCTCCTGCAAGTTGTCCTCAGTACAACTGTGATTCCATCATGTATCCCTGGAGAATCTGAAGATAACTGCACAGCTTCAGGTAAGCCTGGTTTTGTCAACATTGCATCAAAGGGTTATGTATTTTTAATGGAACTGTAAAATCAAGGACCAAAAATATGTGACAACAGGAAAAAAAAAAGGGGGCATAGCTGCTATATTAACAGAGAGATTTTTTAGCACCTTTATGCTGATCTGAAATAATTATTTGAAGGAATAATTGGTGCACAGAGGAACAGCATCTGGTTATAGATAAAGATTTGGCCTTAAAAGAGATATGCCACAAAATAAACAAGATGGCCATTCTCCAGAGCTTTGTTTAAAACCATTGCTAAGGGGCCTCCTTAGTGGCACAACTGATTGAGTCTCAGCCTATGAAGCTGTCCACAGCCACTGCAGCACGAGTTGATCCCCGGCCAGGTAGCGTCCCACATGGCGCAGCAAACCTCTCCTGTCTCGCCCGCTGCTCCCCTCAGCAGTATACTTCAGTAGATCTGCCTGTTCTGTTCTCCATTCTGTCTCTGGTGAATCCCCTCACCATCACCCCTACCTCTGGCCTGCACCCCAGTTCTTGTATGCATAAATAAATAAATCTTTAAAAAAAAACATTGTTAAAAGTTGGATCCCAATTAAAACAGGACAATTGACATACAGTAGTTAATATATTTCATATTTTGTTCTTTTTCCCCCATAAAAAGAACAAATGTCTTTTCTAATTAAGTTTTCATTCAGAAAATATTTATGGAGTACTTAATTTATGCCAAAAAATATGCTTAGGCATAGGTCTCCAAATTAGTGATGCCCCGTCTTTTCCCCTCAAGGACCCCAAGGGAGTTTGGATTACAGTTTAGATGTACAGACTACTATTCAGTCTGAGCTATCGAGTTAAAATCTGTCTGAGGAACCAGGGTATTTTGCACTACTTGTCTTCTCATCCTTTACCTCTGGGCTTCTGGAGTTCTGGTCTACCGCTTTCCCTATTTTTTGTTACAATCATCATGCTCTTGTTTAATTATTTTAGTAATGAAAATATTCTAAAGTAATGTTACATGTCTAATGCAACACTATTTCTAGTGAGGTCTAGATTTTCATAGTTGTTTTTGCCTCACAGAGTCATCTCTAAATCAGGGTTTGTCTAGTTCAAGGTCAGGTTTCACACACATTGGGTGGTTTTCATTGATATCTCTGATGATAATCTCAAAAGAGACTTCCTGGTAGAATTAAGCTTTCTTGAATCAATGTCTTCAGCTTATAATTGCTATTGGAGAAAATAAATTTCAGATTTGTTTTTGAAATTAAACTTTGATGAATGGATAAGCGTAGAGGTCATTATTTTTGTGTACCCTCAGCTTACTCTTTCTATATTTAAAGGTTACCTTTGAGAATTAGATTCCTAAGTCTTATTTTGTTTCGTCTCACCTGTCGGACATTTCCCATCGGGTGTTTATTGATCCAGAGAGTGCAATAATTAGTGTGATTTCCCAGTTCTGAAAATTCTCCTTGACTGATTGGCTTCCAACCTGCTTTGTTACAGTTGCTCTGTGGTTACTAGTATGAAAGGGTAAGTAACGCTTCAAAGAAGGCAGCAGAATATATCCCATTTTCCATTTTCTTCACAGTTCAGACAGAAGAAAATCCACGTGTGGCCCAAGTGTCCATAGTGATGTGTGGCTCTGACATGAACGGCTACTGTTTGCACGGGCAGTGCATCTACCTAGTGGATATGAGTCAGAACTCCTGCAGGTAAGAGACCAGGCAGACAAGCCCAGCTTTCTTTAAACTTCTATTTCTCTTGCTCCTTTTGACTTTTCAAAATTATTTCATATTTCCATGGAGTGTAATTTATACCTACTATGTACTACTGGAAACGTTCTTAAGTAGATTTTTTTTTGAAATTTGAGAACATGTAGTAGGTCTGAAATTGATCAGATACACCAGGAAATATATTAGTGGAGACCTTCAGATGCCTCTCACATGTGCCTAATAGCAGCTCAGCTTTTAATCTTTTCACTGGACTTCTAGATCAACCACTGTTTTAAGAGTTGATGCCATTGATTCAGACAGAAAACACCTGAAACTTACAAAACTTATAAAACATCATGTAGATTGTCTGCCTCCCTGGCTGTCATGTAGTTTGAGAGCTATATAGAGCTCTTTTAGCAATGTTGACCTTCCTCTAAGATCAGATTTTAATCATCTTTACAATTTTTGGAAAGCCTTGTTGATTCTTGCATCGCAGTTTAGTTCTTAGAAATATTGATTAGTTTTTTAAAAACTATTGTAATCGGGGCCTCCCTGGTGGTGCAATGGATTAAGCGCAGCACTATGAAGCTGTCCAGAGCCACTGCAGCACGAGTTCGATGCCCTGCCAGGGAGATTCCCACATGGTGCAGCAGACCTCTCCTGTCTCGCCCGCTGCTCCCCTCAGCAGTCTACTTCAATTGACCTGTCCTGCTCCCCACTCTATCTCTGGTGAATCCTCTCACCACCCCATACCTCTGGTCTATACCCCAGCTTGTCTGCATAAATGAATTAATCTTTTTAAAATAACTATTGTAATCATGATTTTTAAAATAATTGATCTTTCCCTTGCATTTTCATATAGGTGTGACGTGGGTTATACCGGTGCCCGATGCGAGCACTTCTATTTAACTGTCCAACAGCCCCTGAGCAAAGAATACGTGGCTTTAACCGTGATTCTTGTTATGTTGTTTGTTGTCATAATTGCTGGTTCCATGTACTATTTCTGCAGATGGTAAGTCAGTGTTGTTGTTTTTAACCCTGCTTTTATATCTGAGTTATATACAGTACAGACTTATAAAGTGGATAAAAATACTGACAAGGTTTATTTAGAATGAGAAAATAGACTTAGCACTGGTATTCACAAAGAAATTTTAATCACAGGACATCTGGATTTGACCTTATTTCTCTCATTTATTATGCAGGTCAAACTGGGAGTATTAATTCCTTCCCCTAGAAAATACAAATAGAAATCCTTATCCTCCATTTATGACAGTCCTGCTTTCATTATTGAATATGCTAAGACATGTGAACATAAACCATATGATTCTAATGTCACACTTAGCCACTGGCATGAAATTTATTAGGTCAAGTTCTGTATTTCACAAAACATGCTTTGTAAGTCAATAGCTATGGAGATGTAGCATCTTAAAATTTCAGACTAGAAGGAATGAATTTCCAAACAATTATGAAAGCTTACTTTAAAAATGGCTCTTGCCATTCCTCTAACAGTGATGCTCTGTCCTCATGTACGATATTATTGATATATGCTGATAGCTGAGAAAAACCGAGTGGGCATTATCTTTTGACAATATATCAGATTGGGAGTTTCTTAGGATTAGGACCAGGATCTAGTAACAGTATAAATCAGTTATATAAACTGCCTTTACTATATCTCTGTAAAATCAATATTTTGGAGATGGTACAAAATTATTCAGTATAAATTTGAGTGAAGTTTAGTGCAGCTTTTACTGAAAATAGCATAATTCTAATTTTGAAGGTCTGAAAGTACATTTGGAAGATTAAATTTATCTTGCCCATGCTTGATTCTAAGTACCGATCACATAATTTATGTATTTCTAGTTAGTATTATAGAACTGAATATTATTAAAACTGAAATAGACATAAAAGTTCTTTGAAAACAATTGTTTCTCTTATAAAGACGTGGAAAATGAGACTTAGAGAGGTAAACTGACATGCCCCACCTGATACAGAGACAAGAGGCAGTCTAAGCAAGTCTTAATAAAGGCTTTCTCATAGTATTCGTAGACTAAGCAGAGACATTATGCAGTTTTTTTCATGGCTTAAAGCTTCATCATAAAAATGGCTAGAAAATGAACTAATAATACTATGAAGATAGATGAATGAATGAATGAAGTTTCTGAATCATGAGAGTTGTATGAATCCTACTAGAATAATTTGGCCAGGTTATATAACTTAATTATACTTCACTCACTTCATCTATAAAATAAAGATGATGGTGATAATAAATATGAAGATAAAATAAATGATGAATATATAGCACTTTGAATATCATCAGCCATTTAACTAGTGCTCAATAAATATTATTATAATTTTTATTGGTAGAAGCATTATATCAGTGTACTAGGTAGAATGTAATAATGTTGCATATATCAAAAGACTAATCTTTAGTTCTAGAAAAAGAAGTAAAAAGAGACAAAGAGGAACAAAAAAACACCCAGGCTTTAGCATGCAATTTTACAATGTTTGTGATTAGGTTTAAATGTCTGAGAAGTTCTTTAATTGAGTTTCACCACTTCCTCCCAAAAAAGTATTTGACCCCAAAACATGATCCCCAACACAACGCCTTTTTTTCCTTTTGTCCAACCTAAACTTATTTACTTTTGTCATTTTGGGAACAAAATGATGCACCTTTTGAGTCCATGTATTTGATTGTTTGTTGATATACTTTGTTCTTATTTCTGTTAACTACAATGCTGTTTCATTTCTGAATATTTCTAGGTACAGATATCGAAAGAGTAAAGAATCAAAGAAAGAATATGAAAGGGTGACCTCAGGGGATCCAGTGTTGTCACAAGTCTGAAAGGCACCATCAACCTTATGGGCAGAAACACACCACAAGCCTGGTTATGCTAGTATTTCTATTTTATTAATAATATTTATGTTGGATCACTTGTTACGTCATCAGTGGTATATTTTTAATATACTTGGAAAGTTTTTATTTTTGTTTTATTTTTAACAGACTATTTGCTAATGTAAAATGTATACAAAATATTTAATATAGAAAAATTATTATTTTTGTAAGAAATCATTTCCTGGGGTAAATACTTTATTGAAAGCTTCAAAACTTATATATCTGCTACACATTGCTTTTGCTTGAACAATACCCAGTAAATTGCTCAGGAAGTGTCAGCAAATGACAGATTTCTGTAAGCCTGTGTATATGGTCAAATCAGTTTATAAGTTATGTTTTTCTACTTCTCAAACCAATGAAAATTGGTTTGACTGTATCATTCTTTGATGTGCAAGTTAAAACAAATGTGTCATGTATTAAAACACTACTGCAATGGGACTTGGGTAGAAGAAAATGTGGAATGTCTGCTAATCATCACACATTTGAAACAACTAAACCCCAGAAGGCTATGCTTCCTCCACCTCTATCTATCCTTAACTATAGCTCTATGGTTAATTGTTTGGAGGGCAAGTAGACAATGCCTTATGCCAACCCACAACTCTTAACACATTCTCCTCAAGTTAAATATATTGAAAACTTTATTATGCCATCTTTGATGTAAATAGTAGATATTTTATAGCTTAGCTTCACATTGTTTTTTTTTTCTTTTTTTTTTTGTTTTTTGGTAGTATATCGGTATGAGGTCACTGTTGTTCATGAGATGATAAAAAAAATCCACACTTTAAGTCATAATTTGTGCTTCTTTTAAATATTTTCACAGGGACTTTGTTGAATGATTCTAAGGTTAAGTCTGTCCAAAATTTGATGGCAAGTCATTATTTTAAAGTATTACTTAAGGTATAAGACATTAGTTCTATATATCATCTAAAGATGGAAAGAAGTGTTTCCATTTTATTTACAAGAGAGTTTTTAAGTTAAGAACAATATAGCAAACAGTTTCTTCTAAGATTTAAAATTCTATGCTTGGAAAAATTAGAAAAATAAATCATAATGTATTTTTTTCATTTGAAAAACTAAAATGTAGAGGTTTAACCTTGCTTACCTGTGGAGGCTAAGGTGAAACCAGGGCTCTGTTTTCTGTCTTTTGTTTATTTCTCGGGAGAGACTAAAGTTTCTCCTGTGCCTAGAACCATAATCTCAGTAAATTAAGGGCTTGGGGGCAGTCAGCCAGCTGCCCCATGTCCAGCTCACAGGAGGCTGCCTCCTTAATGCTAAACTTTGGCTAGAGCCTCTCAGGACCACACACCTGGTCAGATAGGGCTTGTTCATCTTCCACCTTTTTTCCTGGCATTGCCAGGGCAACAAAGAGCAAATAAGCAATGACTGAGCTCTGAAGTGTGAGTTGCCATGACTTGCCTCTCTCTGTTTCTCTATCATTAGATACCCTGGTACGTGCCTGTGACTATTAGCCAAAATCCTGGCTCTGCTTCCTTATCATTAGGAGAACAGATAAGATAGATATACATACATATATATGTATATGTGTAATACATATGCACGGTATATGCATATTTATATGCCGATACAAATGTATACATAAGCTCAACTGATTAAAGTTATACCATCATTAGTTGCTTTATCAACAAAGCCTAAAACTTAAAAACAATATAAAGAGGAAAAAATTAAGCTAGTGACATCTAAAGGACTGTTTCTGTTTTCCATGTAATATAATTGACACCAAATGTTCTATGTAAGAACATATTTTAAATTCTGTACATTCATAGTGGCACCTACTACATATATAGGAACGATACCTAACTAGTGATCTTGGTTATTTCAAGGAATTGTTGACTAGAAAGGTAATCTGCTGGAATCTATTTTATTGAAAAAAGAGAGCCTTATTGATTTGTTAAGCATCTCAGTTCATGTTGCATAATTGTAAGCAGTTTGGGAGATGGTTAATCTTTATTTAAGTGTCCTTGAAAATCTAACCTCTGAAAAAGTCAAATATTTATAAATGCATATTAAATGTTAAAGTATGGCCCAGTTTGCCTTTTATGGATGAAAATGTGTCAAAATATTTGAATGATGGCAATGCTGAGCAAATATTAAAAACCAGGTGATTATCACATTTCCCATAAATAGAGGAGATAGTTGGCTCACATTCACTTCATTAAATAATTTACTCATTATTTCCTCATTTTACAGATATAAATGTATATATTTCTAGAAGGGGCTATGTATAGCCAACTTATTGAGACTAAATATAAATTCAGTGCATAAATGCATAATTTGTGGCTTCCTCCCAACATCACACAGTAACTCATTTGTCACACTCTAATAAGGCTTAGGACATATGTCTATGATTAGGACTAAAGATTTAACAGTAAAATTGACATTAATGTAATGTGCTAAACCTTTATAATGTAATAGAGTTTTACTGTTCTTTTAGACATTCTTTTTGCTCTCATCCCACTGCCAGAGTCTAGCAATAGGAAATGGTCCAGTGGTATGAATGTCTTAACTCAGATTTTCATTTTCAAGTCGGTATGAAAAGTACCTAAATTCAACTGCTGTTAGGTATCAAATCAATTTTCTACATGGCAAATGCATGATACTAGTTTCTAATTTCTGCTGATTTCAATGATGTAATTTTTTAAAAACTCACATATGATCTACTTTTCATTTTTGCTGCAAATCCATTCTGTAGACTTTTGAAAAAAAGAAAGTCTTTAATTTGCTGCCCAATATTTCCTTTTGGCTTTTTTTTTTGCCCTGCTCTTATTCATATGGCAAGAAGAGGAGTAGCAATTTGTATAAACAGTGTTCTGGAGTACATTTAATGTTTTAACTAAAGAATAATTCTAAAACTTGTGATATTAAATGTAAGTGTATTTTTCTCTGCTTTTTTTTTTTGCACTCTGTAATTGCACTTTTTGAGTTTAAAGAGCCATTTTGGTATACAGTTTATATTAAAGATGCTATAGAACATAAAGTTATATTTCAAGCAGTTTAAAATAACTTATTTGACAATGGATTTTATCAGAGTACTGAATTGTATCAATTTGTTTGTGTTCAATATCAGCTTTGATAATTGTGTACCTTAAGATATTGAAGGAAAATTTAGACACTTTATAAGATATTGTTAATTTTTATTTATTTTTGTCGAAATTGGAAAAAAATACAATTGAAAAATAAAAAATGCATTAAGTACCATGCATAAAAGAAATCTAGTCTCTCATTTCTCCTTTCTTTTTCCATAATGCATTAAATGGCTTAAAAACAGTGACAGAAACAATTGTACTTAGATATAAAAACATAATGGCCTTACTTGGGAATGAATTATATAATTTTATCACATTTTATGACCCGAATGGTAAAGAATTTCTCTGAAATAAAAGGAGACACATTAATTAAAAAATTCCAGGTGTTAGTATTTTTTAAAGAACATTTTTAGTGGGCCTCCCTGGTGGCACAAGGGGTTAAGTCTCAGTACTATGAAGCTATCCAGAGCCCCTACAGCTGGAGTTCAATCCCCAGGTGCAGCAGACCTCTCCTTTCTCACCCACTGCTCCCCTCAGCAGTGTATTTTAGTAGATCTGCCTGTTCTACTCCCCGCTCTGTGTCTGGTGAATCATCTCACCCCGCCCCCACACACACACCTCTGGCTTAGACCTCAGCTCTTGTTTGCATAAATAAATAAATATTTTTTAAAAGAATATTTTAAGTGTATTTAAAAATAGAATTTCTAGAAAGAATAGTTATCCTACTGAGATGTAAATTTTGAGCTTTTGAAAGGCTGCACATAAGCCAAAGGATTATCTCAGGGTTCCCTCAGCACCTGGCAACCAAGAGGCCTGGCTTCCCCAGACCTTCCAGCAGAAAATAGTTTCTCTGAATCGCCATTATAGTACTGGCTTCCTTGGTACATGACTCCAATGCCTACGGAGTTCTTTATCCATTTATTTGTGCCTGTTCTATTTATAAGCCTGAATACAAGGCAGGAAATCATTGCTATCACCATTTTATTGAAAGGTAGAGTAATTAATCTAGGGTCACAGAAATAAAAAAAGGAATGACAGAATCGATCAAGGAAATCAGTGTCATGTAGCTTCATGCCTTCAAGATTCTATCAGGAACAAAGCCAGAGTCTGAAAACAATTATAAAAATCAATTCTTTATGAACGTCAACTAGTACTTAATGAAATTTTTCTTTTTTTTTGTAGGTAGTGATACATAAAAACTGATGGAGTATTCAAATGAAGAAAAACAGATAAAACAGACATATAGTATCTCATACATACTCATATGTATAATATATATACACGGTATATGCATGTTTACATGCCCAAACAAATGTATACATGAGCTCAACTGACTATAGAATTACCATCATTAGTTGCTTTATCAATAAGGCAGAAAACTTAAAAATAAGCTAGAGGAAAAAATTAAGCTAGTGACATCTAAAGGATTGGAGTTTTTAAGAAACTTAGAAAAGGAATTTGAAGATATGAGAACATTTAAAAAACAAAACAAGGCTTTGGTAGTTAGGGTTCTTTGATTTTTATGGATTAGAAAATGATTCCGGCTTACACAAGAAGAATTTTGTAGGAAGGACATAGGGGGTCCAGTAGAATTAGAGCAAAATCCAAAGAACCAAGGAAGTTCTAGTGACTTAGCAGTGTTGTGCCTGTAAAGCTATGAAATATAATTATTTTTAGTTCTTAGGTGCCTATGGTCTAGTGAAATAGCATCTGATTAGTTAGCTGGAATCATAGGCTTATCTCTTAGCCAGTAGAGCAGTGTTTTTTTATTGAGAAACCATCAAATTTATACCTATTGGGAGAAAATCTTTTCTCAAAGGAAAAAGTCAGAGTGCTACTACCACAGAGAGAATAAATAAATTCCAAACAGGCAAACAACAGAAGTCCACATAATACTAAATAGTGTATCAAGCAATTTAAAGAAAGGTGACATCAATGAGGAGAATTTTAATGATGAGGTAGGATTTCAACTGGGCCTTGGAAAATTGACAGGACTTTGATAAGCAAAGGAGCGACTGTGGGACATTTCAAAGGAACTGTAAAATAATGAACTCTCAAGTTTAGGTCACTAAGTTTGTGGTCATTTGTTATAGTAGTAATAGAAATCCAATATAATTGGTGTTTGGGAATAGTTAAATGAGATTATTCAAGAAAACCGATTAGAGAAAGAGGCTGGAGGCAGAACAGCAGTTAAGAGTGTTATGATAACCTAGATGTAAATGGAAGAAAGCTGACACTATGGTTACATCTGGGAGAACAGACAGCAAGAGGAACATTGTGGACACACCATAGAGGGTGAACCAAAAATGATAGGATATAAGAAATGAGAGAAAGTGAAGTCAGCAGAAATTCAGTTTCTGGAAAAGGAAGTAATTTAGTTTAAATATGTTGAATCTAAGATAACAGCAGGGTATATGTGTAAAAATAGCATAATGATATCTCAAAATGAATTATACTCTCTTATAAAACACTTTCACATCTGTTTTTATATACTCTGCTTAAATGTACTCTGAGATGAAAGATAGAGATGAGTACTTATTACCTACAGGAGAAAGGTTGTGGTCTGTTCTGTGTCACAAGGGAATTAAGGCTATAGAACTAATAGGCTATTCCAGGCTCCCTGTGTCTCAGGCCAAAGTTCCATCCACTGAAAAATGCCTCCCAGTGTGAAACTTGGGTGCAGCTTAAGATGTGATGGTGGGAACCCTCATCAAGAGACGATGGCTAAAGCCAGATAATTATTTCAAGGTAAACTCTTCGAAGGAATGAGGGTTAAAGAAAAATGCCAAGGAAACCAGTGATTGAGTCCAAGGAAATGCCTTCACCAAGGAATTGGCAAAGAGAAAAGGAGTATGTGATGGCAAAGCAAACAGTTAAATATTTTATTCATTCATTTAACAAGTACTTATTGAAAACTTAATATGTATCTTACTGTTTTATATCCTGAGAAGTGATGAACAAGACAGATAATGTCTGAAATTTATATTCCTAGTGTGGGGAAAGAAAATAAATATTAATAATAATTTTGGTAGCAAAGACATAAAGGGCTTACTATATACGCTGTTATGCTTTTTTAATGTAAAAATTTATTAAATCCTTTTAACAGCTTTAAGAGATATAAAACTACTTTTGTAACTCATTCCTCAGAGGAGAAAAGTGAGCACAGAGCAGCTTGTCCAAGGTCTCAAAGGTAGAGATAAAGTAAAGTAGTAGTACATAATGAACTCTGGTTTCAGGGTGGTTTTCTCTGTGGAGGGAATATGTGAAAAGACACGTAGAAACATGAGGTGACCTTGACCATACAAAGATGAAGAGCCAGAATATTTTTGACCCTGAAGAGCAACAGCAAGGAGACTTCAATGTGAAAAAGACAGTCAAATCAGCATGGCTGGAGCATGCCTGTTAGACAGATGTGGGACAACTCAGAAAAGATGGAAGAGTAAATAAGGGGGTGTCAATTTTGGTAGAATATTTGCCTTTTATTGAAATTGTCATAAACCATCAGAGGTTTGGGAAGAGGGTGATGATATAATTTGTATGTCAAAAAGACCAATCTGCCTACTCTGTGGAAAATAGACTAAAAAAGTGATAAGGCTGAAACCTGGAAAGGTTTATTTTAATCTGTTTTTTAAATTATAAATTAATAAGGGTTCTTTCATTCACTACTTAAATTATAACAAGACCAGAACAAAGATGGTAATAGTGGAAGTGAAGTGGTTGAACTTGAGTTGTTTTTTAGAATATGCTTCATATCAATTGGGCTAGCTGATGGTTATAACCAGGAGAGCAATAAGGGGGACATAACAGCATGAAAACTAGAAGAGAAAAGAAATCCAAGATTTACAGCGACAATCAGCACTGTTCAGTACAAAAGAAAGCTAGAAAAAAAAAAAATCGAGAAAAAGAGAAGATGGGACTAATTTTGGCCTCTGAATGTCATTAAGATTTAGTGGATGATGAAGGTCAAGGTGAGACCGCACTAGATTAAAGGAGTTGGGGTGGTTGATGTAGAAAATGGTGGTTGCCTAGAATCTTATCTGTGAAAGGGAATGGAACGGGCAAGCTCTCAACTAGTCAATGATCACAAAGTTTTTGATTTATAATACCCTGTGTTTTTCTCTTTGGCCTTTTCTGTGTTCATTAAAATCCATGGTAAATGAAAGTTGAGGAGAGGTTAAGATTGTTGATTAAATTGAAGTTGGGAATAACCAGTGGACTTCACTGCTTCCAGCTGTCTCTGGCACTTACACCACTGATAACTGAGAGTTGGCTCTCACCCTAAGTTTCAGGAAAGGGACAAATGCATGTGAGTCATATGCTTACCTAAGATGAAGTCTAGATTACAGTGGGAGAATCTGGCTATGGGAATATAAATAAGCCCCTTATCAGTGGGTAGGGCCTCTTTATAAAACATGGGTTGGGTGACAGAAGAGAGAATTGAACTGAAGGACATACAGTGGAAGCACATTCAGAATTTATTCCCCTTCCAATGTACACCATGGTTCCTGATCTATTGGCAGTATCATGTAATTTAGAAATCCTGAGTAGGAACTTTTAGGTTAGTGGATACAAAGCATAGCTGACTTCTCAGAAGTAGCAATTTACTCCTCCTGCTCTAACAACACTGGGAAAACCTAACAAGGACTTTCAGTTGAAATCAAATCTGTATTACAAAAGTGTTTCTGTCTTTTAGTTTGTGCTTCCAAATCTCCTAGAGTCTATAGTACCCATTGTACT
Source organism: Scalopus aquaticus (assembly GCA_004024925.1). Taxonomy (NCBI): domain Eukaryota; kingdom Metazoa; phylum Chordata; class Mammalia; order Eulipotyphla; family Talpidae; genus Scalopus; species Scalopus aquaticus. The sequence continues at coordinate 29,433 of PVIJ01009527.1, read as the reverse complement.
GTCCTGTGGGTTGAAATCCAATCTCTAATAGTTTATACACTTAATAGAACTGTGTTCTCTGGCTATTTGTCTTATTTGACAATTAGTAAACAAATTCAACATTTGTTACTAATAGGATAAAATAAGTGATGGCTCCTCATCAAAAGCAACAGAAATTGTAAATTAGAGCCCCAAGCTAAGACTGTGAGCAGTGTCAGCTTTTCCACAGACTAACTGAGGTTCAATCACGGCTCTGGGGTTTGGGGCTTCTTCCTTATCCTATGAACTCTGGACATGTAACTAATTCTCTCTCTCTGCCTCCATTAACTCACTTTATAGTAAGCCCATCTCAATAGGTTGCTGCTAAGAGTAGCTGAGCACAAGGAAAATGCTAAGCACAGCACCTGCAGATACTGACGGCATATTCAGTGTTCTCTGTTGTTATTACTTCAAAAGAGACTATTTCTTCACAACTATTTCTTCACAACTGGTGGCTATTTGAGAGAAACTAAAATTTTAAATAATTGTTCAAATTACTTGCAGCTATTCCTAAATTACATCTGGGGTGATTGTACTTTCTCCCTCGTGTAATTAAGTCAGTTGTGCTTGTACTTTGGTTTCTGAGTAGTTTTCGGCAATATTTCTTAACCTTTTGTTGTAAGAATTCATGGGTAGTAGAAAGTGGGGAACTGTACTGCTTTCCAGGGAGGTAGAAGGTGGCATCATGGATGGGAACCTAGCAAGGGAAACATTTTCTTTTGTGAGACTCTGGGTCCTATTGGATTCATGGAGGTTGCAGAACTGCATATTGACCTCTTTCTGCATCACTCTGTGCCTCTCATTAACTGCCCCCCCTCCCCCCTGCCCACAGACTGAAGTTGAGGAATGGGGAAGAGAGATCACAGCAATCTACATAAGGCCACAGGCGACTATGAGGTCACAAGACAGCCACGAATACCTGGAGGGATTGAAAATCAGAAATGTGACCAGAGTTCCAGATAAAGATATTAATTGAAAAGTAAATGACATAAATAATAATAACAATAAAAAATTAAAGAAATTAAAAAATAAAATTAAAAAAAGCTGTTTTGAAGAGCACAGATTTAGGCACCACATAAAGTTTCAGTGAATGGGGAATAAATTGCTGGCTGGAACCTAGGGTATTGTTATTTTGAATCCTGCTTGCAAAATGTAGCAAGGTGGTATACACTTTGAGGAATCCATTGTGATGAAATATTGTGAAATTTATGTAAAGAACTGAACAAGAATTCTCATGATAGTATGATTTATAAGGACATAAACTTGTCCATATCCATATAATAATGAAGTTTCATAGAATGAAAATAATATTTATGAAGCTATTTCAATAACATTGGAAAATGCTCACCTTTTAATATTAAATGAGAAAGCTAAGTTATAAAACTGGGTTCTCTAGGAAGCAAAGATTTTTGAGCAGGATAATGGCTGTGAAAGATAAAGAAAGGAAACTGAGATAGGACAGGAATGACTCTAGATGCCACTGTGGAAGGAGAAGGGAAAGAGGGTTGGGTGGGAGGAGACTTGGACTGCAGTTCAGCACTGAGAATGTCTCTATCAGGCCAGTAAGAAGGTTCTGGCACCAAGGTGATATGGAGGAGTCCTGCACCGGGCAGAAAGGACCAGACTCTAGGAGCCATTTTGAAGACTAGTCAAGGGCTAGACCTGCCCTTCAAGTGTGTCCTGTGCAAGCCCTGCTGCAGATCCCCAAGGGGCTATAGCTGAAGACTGCCAGGTAGCCACACTGCTCACTGCTGATGAGAACTCGCTTTCCTGAAGAAAGATGCAAATCCTTTACCTCCACCATTGTGCAGAAACAAATTGGTGTGATCTCATTTTTAAAAAAGAAAGAAAAAGAGAATGGGGGACACAGGGGTAGAGAGAGACAAGAAGAGACTGTAGGGAGTAAATTAAAAATAGGGCTGCTGTTGATTGCCTCTGGATTGGGGGAATAAAATTTTGTAAACAATTATTTACATCCTTTACAAAATTCTATGATACTGTATATTACATTTCCACTAAGAAAATTAATTCAAAAAAGGAATTCACATGGAAATTACTGTGTAAAGGCATAATTTTTTTTCCTCCTAGCTTAAATCAAACTATCATTTTGTTTTATTAATTTTTTAAATCAAATTTTACTGCTTTACTTTTTTTTTTTACAAAAATAAATCATCTTGGGAGTACAGTTTCACACCTTAACACATTTCATTGATCCACTACCACACTCCAATGTGACTATTCCATCACGTTTACTTCTTTTATCTCTTCTTCCATGCCCCCAGCAACCAACCACCATATTTTTCACTGAGTCTAAGTCTTCCTTTTCAACATCCAATTTTAAAAGCTTGCTTAGATCCTTGTGCCAGAGTGATTCCTAAATACCTTTGCTACTCTAGAAGAATGATGCATGTTCCATCAATAAATTAATAAAGATCTCCTAGTTACCATTCCTTTCCTGTGAATTCATGAGAACTTTTCAGCATCATCTTAATAAATCAACATTTATTACAATCACATAACAAGTCCTAAATTTCCTCTCCAACTATCTCAATGAATGAAAGTATAACAGATATAGTTGATTTTAAAAAGATATAACAAAAATTATATCAGTAATTGGAAGAATGATCCACAGATGCTTTACTTAAGAACAGGCTAATTTTTCAAGAATATTCCAATGTGTTTGCTCTTAAATTAGTCAATTTAGAGGTATCCATTGAATTTAAATATGAGTTGATCCTTCCAATTATTAAAATCTGGCCTATTGACCTTTTCCTTTCTCTTAAATATTCAACAAAGCATTTTTTTCTAAAATAAACTGATATTATATCCACAACAGTTTAGAGTCATAACCGCCTTCTTTATCACCCTGTTAGCATTTTATGGAGCTCCTGGATCTTTGACACCCTCATTGATATTGCTTAAAATCCAAGGACTCTCAAACCTATGAACCTTCTGCAACCTGATGGAAAAAGTTCATCGACCATACTTTGCCCCATGTTTAATCTTAAGATTAAGTTTCCAAAGAAATAGCTATATTTTCTATTAAATTAATATTTAAATAGTAGACTTCGATATCCATTCATATTCTCTAGCCATAGTCTAAAGTTCTTCTATTTCCAGAAACAGTGAAGTATGCTACTTTTCCTGTCTTTAAATACTGTGGGTGGCATAGAAACAATTTTCCAAAAATTAAATGAAGTTTTCTTACTAGAAAATGAGTCATTGTCCTAAAATACCTCAAAACTAAGCAGCAACAGTCAATAAAACAGTGTCTGTAGGTATCTGGGCACTCACAAACCCTAAAGCCATCTGTTGGTGGCAGACAGAGAGGCTTCCCTTTTGGGTCTCTGTATATAACTGTACAAGTTGAAATTTCATAAACAGTGATGCTTCTCTAATGGAAAATAATTATATAGCTATCCTTACTTGTAGATTTAGCAAATACTGTTTAGATAATATGAATGGTGGGTGCTGAAAAATCTCCCTTATTCCAATTTCTGCTACTAAATTATAAATGTTTTTTTTTAATGTTAACATCAGTGTTTTGTATTGAGATATAAGACCGCTTTATCAGATCAGTGTCATAGAGGAATGGGAATTCCAATCCATTAGTCCCTTGCCTATATTAGCAGTAGTTTATATATAATTTTGGCAGAAAAATGTGTCCCACTAAGAGATGGATTTTAATAAGAGAATGAAGAAAAAGATAGAGAACATGGAAAGTTATTGCTACTAATCCTTATTAAATCACTAGAGTGATACCATGAGACAATGCAAAGAAGATTTTGAGGCCACACTCGCAAAAAAAACATAGACAAATGATGGCACACAGAGATATGAAGGAAACACACAGTTTTTGCCCCGTTTTCTAAAAATAAGAAAATTCCATAACACATGCAATGAATTTATAAAGTGAGCTGGTTGTATCTGTCATTCACCTTTCTTCTGGTAACTAGTGATAGTTTCCCAAAGAGCAGCAATATGAGCTGGACTAATTATTTGTTTATTCATATATATATATATATATATATATATATATATATATATATATATATATACACACACACACATATTATATTTGTTTATTTATACATATTTGTTTATATATATTTATATGTTTTATATATATATATATATATATATATATATATATATATATATCTGTTTATTTTTAAGACCATATCCCAGTCACATGCTGAACATAAAGACAGGTTAGCCTCCTTGCCAAGCTAATGTGGCTGCTACTATTTGTATTAATTGCTTTTGCTGGTGGATTTTATGGTTTATCTCAATTGTGGTCAGTTCAATGAGATATTTATGGATTTAGTTTACCAAGTGGGCACTTCCCCCTTTTAACCAATACATTTGAGAAATTTAAAAATAAACAAATAATTAGGATTCCCCACTAAATATAAACTATACCCACAGAATATCAAGAAGAGTCCCCTTTACAAATTTCATTGCATGTTACAGAATTTTCTTAGCCATGAATTGACAGTCACCAGAGCAATTTTATTTGATTATTTAGTTTTTATATTCTCAACTCATTCATGCTTATATTTAGTAAATATGTATGAGTTTCAAGATGCAAGGTCTGAGGTGCACTGGAAAACTAGACAACCAGGTGGTCAAAAGTAGGGCTTTGTAAATCAAAGTGTCTTGGTTTGTTTAAATTTTAGCTTTATCACTTACTTTCTTCTTGAGTGAGTTATTCAATATCACCAATTCTCAGTCACTTCATCTATAAATAGGAATAGTAATAACTCCCTCAGGAAGTTTTTACTGATGCCAAATAAGTGTTAGTTATCATCATTATCACTAAGGAAAACAGAAGTATGTAAGAGGTCACAGGGCCATAAAGTGCTACACAACAGGCCCCAGAGGGCTTGTTTGTGCCACCAGAGCCACTTAGCACCTCTGGGGGAATCAGGGAAGTGTCTCCAAGAAGGAAATGTTTAAACTAAACCCAAGGCATATCTCACTTACCTAGAAAGAGTGAGGAGAGGAGTTTCCCATCCAGGTAGAAGGAGAAAGTTGAGTGGAGACTGAGATGGAGACCACTTCACATCTGCAGCCCTGGAAGAATGCCTCTAGTCAGTCCAGGGAGATGGGGAGGAACCAGACAGTTGGGGATCAGGTGGGGAATGGGAAAGATTAGGTAGGGCCTTAAGGCCACATTAAAGATACTGCACTGTCTGCTAAGAGCAACAAAAAATCACTACCTCCAGTGTCCTCCCTCCTTACTCAGCACCTTTTTTGGGAAACAATGCCTAATCCTTGAAGTAAGGAACTTGATGGTAATCTCTTCATTCCCCTTGCTGGCTCCCAAACTAGCTCCAGATGAAGGAGTTTGGTTATCAGTTCAGACAACTAGCCAGGCCCTTATTTGTGCCCAGTACTGGGTGAGGGGAGCAGGGTGCTGGGAAAATTCATTTAAAAGAGAAAAGGGAGTGGCCAGATAGTTTTTCAGATGAAATATATGAACACGTACCTTTTTTAAAAAAAAATCTCTTTATCCCTTTGGTATGCTAAATCCCTTTGTATGTTAGGCATTACATTTTAGGTTTGTATTTGAGAGACCAGTATTTCACAGATTTTATCTCCTGTGCCTATAATTTTGTTTCCAATGTCTGTAATTCACTTAGCTTCCCAGTAATTTAATTGGTATTGGGGTCACCTGAATACAAATGAATGGCCTAAAATATATTTATTTTTCAAATTACATATTTACATCTATAAATTTAACTTGATGAAAAAATTAAAAATGGAAGTTTTAGTTTTTGTTTTCTACTCTTTGAAATTGGTATAGTTATCTTCCCTATCAGCTGGCATTATGGTAAGAAATATAAGGGATAGCATACCCCATGGGTATTCAGGATACGAGTTACCTTTCCTTCTGTCAACAGAGGACTTGTTCTCAGGAGAAGTCAAAGCTAACCTACTGGAGCTGACCATGAAATCTTCCATTTTCCCCAGTCTGTTTTGGAATGTGTCACTATCAATGAGTTGGTAATTGTCTAAGATGAGTTAAGGGATTTGCAAGAAAGCTGAACAAAAGTGCCAGTAAATGCAATGCTGAATTGAATTCCTTTCCTCATCAAAATCAAAATTGCATTCCCCTCAGATATGTGCAGTCATGAATCCACAATAACTTGTCAGTCTTTGTCCAGGTGGAACTGAACTAAAAAAAAAATTTAGTAAAATAAACTGCCCTAGGCTACAATTATGTGATTCATTTAAACGGAAATGTGAAATTATTTGAAGTATTGAGGATCATTTTATATTAAGTGATGTATATAAAAATGAATTAAATGTTGAGAGATGAGTCAATTCTTTTCACCAAAAGCACTAAAATTCCTGCTAACATCCTCTAGAATAACACTGGTCAACAGTGAAATTGTTACTTACTTAAAAAGGCCCTAATCTGTAGTATCTTGGTGCGCTGAACATGAATATAACCCTGAAAATTTTTATTCACTCTCGTTTTGAAGATATTTCATATAATTCATTTTATATGTTTCACCATGTAAATTTATCCACTAGGACTGCAACAACATCCTAAATCAGCCTAGAATAATGTAATATTGCACCACATTGCATAATACCATCATGCACACATCACCCAGAGTTGACTGCATCATTTTCTGATGCAATGCAATACTACTGCCAGGCAGATACTGAAGTAAGCTGACTCCAGCAGTACACTTTATAAAGCCCTGTCGGAAAGGTTGAGCATTGAAAATATTTCAGACTTTTTGAAAGACAGTTTAAGCTACTGTTCCATAGAACTGTTACTATTTTATCCATTTAGGCACAATACAGAACAGTAATGCCTCAAAAATGTGTTAATAGCGTGGATAATTTCTGCTCTATTTGTGGGGAAGTGACATTTCCCAACCAGAAGAAAAGTATCACTTCTCAAATGAAGAAGGCTTATCATCTTTACTTCGGATGCAAGTTTAGTGATCAAGACAGGCCTTGGGCCCCGCATATATGCTGTGCCACATGTACAACACAGCTTTCACAGTGGTTAAATGGCAAAAGACCATCAATGCCATTTGCAGTCCCCATCGTGTGGAGACAGTCAAGCAACCACATAAAAGGCTGTTACTTCTGCTTGGTTCCTCCAGTTTCCGGCAGGATAACGAAGCAAAAGAAGTCGAGAATAGTCTACCCAAACATTCTGTCTGCATTGAGACCAGTTCCACATGGTGAAGGACTTCCTATTCCAGAACCTCCAGCAGAATATTCTCTTGATTCATCTGATGGGGAGAAGGGTGAGATGACCTGTTCTTGTGTTCCATCAGCATGCAGTGATCCAGATTGTCACTGTGATGCATTATCAACCCCACACAGACTAACACAGGGAGAACTAAATGGTTTGTGATTTGGAATTATCCAAGAACAAGGCAGAATTGCTAGGATCAAGATTCCAACAATGGAATATTCTAGCAGAAGTGGCCACAATTACTTTCTATCAAAAGCACCACCAGCAGTTGGAGCCTTTCTTCAGAAAGGAAAGGAAAGTACTCTGGTATTCTGTTCCAATATTGAGGGCCTCATGAATGCCTTAGAAATCACTCCTGACCCACAAGAATGGAGACTGTTTCTAGACTCTTCAAAACTGAGTCTTAAGGGCATGCTTTTGCACAATGGAAACTGTCTTCCGTCTATTCTATTCCTGAACATATGTACAAGAGACAAGCGAAGAAATCTAAGAAGTGGTCTATGACTTGATTTTTTACGGGTATTAACCGTAGGCCTATTACTATTGGCATGCATTTCGTGATGTAAACATCAATTTATTGCAGATTAAAAAAAAAAACTAGAGCCAAAATTAGAATTTGACTGTCATATTTGTGTTGAGCACATACAAATTGATAGGAAATGACTAATTTTATTTCCGTAACATGACTTGTAAAAATTTGTTGACCAGTGTAATTAGTCTTCCTGTAACTGTTGTACCTTTTTCTTCAGCTTGCTTTCACTTCTTAGTTCTTCTACAATTCTGTTTTAATTGAAGAAAAATCACACAGACATCAAATCATAAAATAAACACACTACCACACTTAAATTTTAAAGTTAAAATTGATCATTTTGCCTTTGATGGAAGGTGAATCTTTCAAAATACTTTCTATTATGCAATATCGTCTATATACAAACAGCTGTCACATAATGGATGAGAAGGATCCATTTATATCAATAGTTCTGAGTAACTGAATCCAGGAATTTCCAAAATGTTTGGTCGATTACACAGTAGATATCTTTACAAACATATGGTAGTTGAAATAACAGAATATGTTGCTTTACCCATGTAAGATGTTCAAGACGTAAATAAATTTCATTCCCAGATAGTGATTTGTATAGGTGGTGACATCGCTATTAAAATGATCACACTCTTGCACGCTATTCAAGCCTGGGCTTTTTCCATCAAGAGAAATGACTAAGAATGACCACACCAGTTCATAAGGCCAAGAATTCCAGGATAGATTTCTTCTTGCCAAGGCCTAACATGTTACAAGTTCAGAAAGAGAAACCCTTATCACCTTCTGATCTTACAACTGGGAGAAATTAGCTCAATAGTAGTCTGTTAAGCTGGATATTAGTAGTTATTGCAAGATGATCAGTGACAATAATTGATAAAATATTATTTTCTCCACAATTTATATATATTTTATATATATATATATAAATCTCAAGTACAATAGTAATATGAAACCTGAGTTGATATGTATAGAGTTATATGTGTGTGTGTATACTACATAGATATTAATATTAATATGTATACTACATATACACATAGATATGCACATAGTTCCTACTCCAAAAAAAAAAAAAATCAAGTCTTACCTAGCATCTCTTGGGATGAAATTTGGTTTTTAGGAATTCCTCATGATGATTATGTTCAGATGGAATTGGGAACAATGGTCTCAACCAGAGGGACCATTTGGTGAGCTTTATAAAGTAGGCATGCTTGTGTCCCACCCCTAGAAATTCATACTCAATTGCTGTGGATTGCAGCCTGAACTCTGGGAGTTGAAAAATCTGAAGGTAATTCTAATGTAGCTAGGTTGAGATGGAGATTTTATTGATTGCCTGAATTTTCTGTTTAGAGATCTGTAGAAATGTAAGGAAGAGGTAGCCTCCTGAAACAGTGACAGATTCACTTACATAAGTGAATAATAAATCCATTACATTTATTTGCCATGTAGTACATTTCAGCATTACATCATATTACATTGGAATGTATGGAAATGTTTTGAAAATAATTTAAAAATACAGAACCAATGCCTCTCTGATGTCATACTTAGTTCTTAATTATTTTAATTCAAACTTAGTTCTTAAACTAAAAATTCCTTAAGGCTAACTTCTGTATTCCATATCAGTGCTCAATAAATATTTTTACTTGTAAGTGTTCAACTAATTTCTCTTGAATAAATAATTGGATAACTTCATTTCCTTCCACGAATACTATCTAACATTTCCTCCCCACCTCTCTCTAAGCTCTCTAGACACAACAGACCTTGTGTTCCTATTTTCATGGCGTGTGCAGCCAGGGAATGAATAAAATACTAAGATCAACTTACAGGAGGACTACTCCATATGCCTTGCATGGGTACTGACCTGCCACAGCAGAACTCTAGACTGGTACAAGCCAAAAACCTGAGGAGATACGTGCCTTTTACTTTACTGGCAGAGTCAAGCATCAGCCTGTCTGGCATTGTTGCAAAACTTCTATCATTTTAAGTGAACAACTTCCTCCTATTTCTTTGATTTGTCTCACACAGAAAACTTAAAAAGCATGACCAAAGGAATGTATTAAAAATGCTCAAAACAAAAACCTGCAATCTCTACAGATAATAAAAATGGCTCAGAGTGTCAAGAAATTTATTGTTATTTCCCCATTGGAAGGATTGACTTCTATATTAAATGGCAATTTAAGTCTGCCATGTTTAAAATGGTGATATGTATCAAGTCATGAGAAAATATTTAATATCCAATTAAAATAAAATTATATGTATAAATGTATAATGACCTCCTGCTGACAACTCTGAAGAGCAAAGGGGGTTGCTTTTTCCTTTGATTATATGAAATTAAAGAAATGATTAGAGAGAGTTCTGGTAATACAAACTTGGCTTCTCTCCAACTGTCCATTGCAAGGTGCCATTTATCCTCTTTAAAGCAAAGATTCTGCTCTGTATTTCCCTTTCAGGGAAATGGGGCATCATCAGAGAAGCAGATGGGGGCTGGAACTTGAACTAGAGAAAGGGGATTTAAGAAACAGACTCACTGGCCCTTCTGATTTCAAAATTGCCACTGCCTTTGGTGAAGGAACGCACATGCGCATATGATGTATGAACTTGAATTCTCCAAAGCCTATATTAATTACATATATGATTGATAAATCAGTAGAATTTGAGAAAACTAAACAAAATTACCCTTGGAAAGCAGGAGACATGACGAACAAATATCAATATCCCTGCCTGCCCAGAGTTGCATCCTGATTCACTGGCCTCTAAACTGGAGGTGGATAAAAATAATTTGCCTATGACTATTAAAATCTGCTTTGGGTTTTAGAATTCAAGCTCTTTGATTTTATGATCAAATTTTTCTTAAGGAGTACTGTCAGACCTGATGGAACCATAGCAGTGAACCCATTCAGAGCATCCATTGTGCTTAACATAGAATCAAGCTAATACTCCAGGGTAAGCACCTGAGTAAAGAATTATACTGGTACCTGGGTGTTGAAATGGGGGAGTGGCAAGGGGCAAAGAGTTATTTTGAGTTCCAAGTTCAAATGAAAAAGTAATATACACAGATGAAAAAATATTTGTCTACTTTCAAGTTCAACTTCCCACAAAATTATTTATAATAATAACCTCAATTATTTTAAAAGTCACCTTAAAAATAAAGAGAGTCACAAATCATTTGAAGATCAGAGTATCAGAGTATGAGCTAAAATTAGTATTGCCTTGTTAACATCCCTTGCTAACATTTTTACAAATGCTAATCTCAGGTTCATGTTTTCAAAAACAATAGATCTCTCCCAGTCCCTTACTACCCTTTTGAAATGTGGTAATAAAAAGAGCTAATTACTGGGGAAGAGAAAAAACACTACACAACCAAACAGCTGAGCCATATTTGGTATCACTTTTCTAAGGCAGAACAGGATGATGATCCAGTAACTACTTTTTAAGATTGGAAACTGACTAACAGGATATAGTCATCTTGGCATGAGGTTTGTACAGAGGAGACTTTAGTTACTATCAAGTAATTGACTAAGCTGAAAATATCCATTGAATCTTCATACAAAGGCAAGGGAAATTTAATTGAAAGCACAAAATTTGTTTTTCAAATACGTATATGAAAGAAGGAATATATATTTACATAATTTTTCTATTACCCAGAATTTTATTAATTAGAATTCTCTATTAATTGGTTCTTCAGAAAATTTCCAGTGCACGGATAAGTTTTATTCCTTATTACAACACTGGGATATTTAATATTGTGAAAAGTTATTAAAAGAATGACCAAATATATCTTCCCTGATACTTGAAAATAAGAAATGCATATGTAAATAATGTCTGGACTATCTTAATTAACAATTACATCATTCACTAGGAATGCCAGATAACAGATTTTTTGAAACATTTGCTAGAAGAATTCCCTCTTAAGTTATACTAGTTGAAAAAATATTATCATCGAGTCCATTACAAAAATGAGTTACAGTGCAGAAACATTATTAATAATTGTCATCAATCTCTACTTCAAGTGAGAGTGAACTTTACAATCAATATGCAGGATTTAGGTGGTTTCTTGTTAAGGATGGTTCTTCTTGTATGTCAGCCATTTTTGCCATTTGGAGAATAATATTTTAGGTCACCATTATTGAGTTCAAGCACCAATATGTAATGGTGGAAATTATTATATACTGTAATTGCTATAAAACTCAGTCTTTTAATATCTTTTAACATTTAAAAGATATTAAAAATGGTATTTTTCAGAACATAGTTCCTGAACCACTTACATCAAGAAATCACTTGGGATATTTGTTGCATGCATGGATTCTTGGACTCCACTCCAAATCTAGTAAATCAAAACTTGATACAGGAAAGAGGATTTTTATGAGTATCCTAATTGATAGTCATGTAAAAACTGAAAATATCTGCCTTAAATGACTTCTTATTGATAACTTTCTAAACCAAAGTATTGTAAAACCTAGAACTTAAAGATTAAGACTTTTGTTGAGCTCTAATCTCTGCCTAGTGTTAGTCTGCCTCTGATGGAACTATATCAATAGCCTGTCCTCTGAAGTCTCTAGGCAGTTTTTCCAAAGTTAGTTGATAATGATAATGGTGGTGGTATGTTAATGGTGATAATGTTGATGGTGGTGGGAGTGGTAGTGATGTTGATGATGAAGATGGTGATGATGGTAATGAAGATGATAATGGTAATGGTGATGATGTGGTGGTGATAATGGTGATGGTAGTGATGGTGATGGTAGTGATGATAATGATGATGGTGATGAGAGATGATGATAAAAGGTAATTAATGGTGGTGATGATGTAGTAGTGGTGGTAATATCAATGTTAATGAAGATGGTGATGGTAACAATTATGGAATTATATTAATTTTGACCAAATTTTCAGGCTGTTTCTTAAAAATATTAAGCTCAGGATTTGTCTCAGGGTATTTGCACATATTTATGTTCCTTCTGCCTTTGGTCATTCTCCAGATTTTAAGTGTTTATTTATTTATTTCTGCTCAGAAAAAAATCACCTTATCTGAGATCTTGTTTAACCATCCTATAATTCTGACCCTGCTTCCTTTTTATCCTCTCACTTGGATTTGTTTTTCTTCATAGGTATTATCATGTTATGTATTATATATTTGCTTACTTGCTTAACTTCGGTTAGAGTACATGATTGCACTCAAGCAAATGTGTATTCTCTGATATTTGTCTTCATGTGTTTTGTTCACTGCTCTGTTCCCAGTGCCTAAGACAATAGGCAGCACATGAGAACTCTTTATATTTATTGAAAGTGAATGAACTAGCAGACACGGTTTTCAGTTAATCCTTTAGCAAACATGTTTGAAAGCAGTAGAAAAAGGAACTGGAAATATGAGCTTGTAAAAGCCCAACTTGCCCTACGCTTTTCATACTCTAGCGAAGGTGCCTTCACAAAGAATATGTTAAAGTTAAATTTATATTCCAATGTTTTAAGACACACCCCATTAAGTAAGCCTGTTTCCACTATTGTCAGTTCTAACTTATCCACAATGAAATTAGGGTGATTGGGCCATTTATCATTCATCTGCTTGAAACCATCAATAGCAGCCCATTGTGTCTAGGATAAAAGACCCCAGGAATTGCATGGTACAGCTTTATCTGGATTCTCACCATTCTACCTGATCAACTCTTGAATGGGGTAAATTCTGCCAAAATCATAGCTGCATTTATGTTGACATTTCTACTTGAGCAGCCCCCCTGACCCTTTTGCTTGGCAAGTTCCTACTCATTATTATGTCTCAGAAGAAACACCATTTTTATCTTGAGATTTAAGTTCTTCCTATGTTTTCTGATAGCATGCCTTGATTTTCTTCCATAATATTATCATAATTGATGTTCACAGTAAGAGTTCAGCAGTAAGGATTAATTAAGGGAAAATAGATTTCATGAGAACATACTATAATATTTATCATAATTCAATTTTGTTTTACTGTCATTATTATTATTATTATTATTTTAAAATCTTGTATACACTGAACTCCCTTCCATTTCACAGAAATTTAGTGCTATTTTGTGTTTCTAATTGTTACAAGGAAGGGCCTGTAGACCCTTCAGTGTTCTACTCAAGAATATAATAAGAACTGGAGACACTGAACAACAGTGGAAGAACATAGATTATTGAAAGCAAAAGAGCAAGAGACAGAGTTTCAGGGAGAACATTTCAAAGGGCAGAGGCTGTATCTGAGATTGATCTGTAGTCCTCAATGCTACAGAGTTGCTGCAGAGTCTCTCCCTCCATTTCATTATTTATTTGCCTTCCTTGGGGTTGGTGGACCCTCTTCCAACCAGATGGTAACTTGTGAGTCTGCACCCTGGGGATCTTCTGGAATATACTCAAAATATACCATTGGTTCTCTAGTACCACCCGTGGGATCATGAAAAGAATACTGCAAGCTTTTCTGAGCAAGTGTAAGGACTAGGGGTAGAGCGAGGACCTGTAACTTCCCTATTTGTGGTCTCAGTAGTATGTTCTGCTCTGATCCACTTACCACAGTGATGCAAATATGATCCAGTGTGAGTCTGTAACTTCCCTACTTGTGGTCTCGGCAGGATGTTCTGCTCTGGTCCACTTACCAAAGTTATACAGAAATATGCTCATGACTAAATGGGCTTCATCATTTGTTCTAGTAACAGTTGGTAGTTTCTCCATCTCTGTAATATAGTAATTGGCACAATCAATTAAGGGCTCCCTATCAATATATGTTGAATGAATGAATGAACTGTCCAACATTAACCCGTGGTTTGAGTGGTTTGAGTGATGTTAAGATAAAGTTATTTTATACCATTGTGAATGCTTTGAAAGTTACTAGAAAGACTAAGGCATCTAAGTTGCATTTAATTCTATTGTCCTCTTTTTTTTTTTTAAGATTGATTTATTTATGCATACAAGCTGGGGTAGAGGCCAGAGGCGTGGGGTGGTGAGAGGGTTCACCAGAGACAGAATGGGGAGCAGCACAGGCAGATCAACGGAAAATACACTGCTGAGGGGAGTAGCGGACGAGGCAGGAGAGGTCTGCCGCGCCATGTGGGAATCTCCCCGGCCAGGCATCTAACACGCGTTGCTGCTGCCCACAGCTCCACAGAGCAGCACTTAACCACTGCACCACCAGGGCGGCCTCGATTGTCCTCATTTTTTGTGAATTGTGACTCTCGTGCATTATCTACTGATATGATTTAATCCTTTAAAGCCTTTCTCAGTTAAGCCTCATAGATGAGGTTCAATATCAATGATGAACACAAGGATTTGAGTCCAATCCTACTGACTACCAAGGCTTTATTTACACTTACTGTTTGGGGAACAGTAGAGCCTCCCACGTGTCTCTTGGATGCTTCTATACCTGTGAAGTGCCATGAAGTTATATTCATTAAAATGTCTCATTTCATCTTGGAATTTTCAAAATCTAGTGAAAGTAAGCTAAAGCATCCCACTTTACCAATAGACACTGTAATAAAATAATAATCCAATAAAATTTGGTCAAGGTTTGGGGTATTAAGACAAATTAGCACCTTACTTTATTTTTTCAATGCTGAAATACTGGAAGAGTACAGTTATAACCATATATATTCTGGTTGGCCTAACCTGCATAGTTGGTATTTGGCAGCTGCCTGGCATATTAATGCTTAGCTTTTACATGCCTTGTCATGTCTAAATGTATTTGTTCTCTCTGCCCTCTTTATAGCATTCCAGATGATAAAGAAGATTCCTAAGTCAATAAGGATGCCAGGCCAACTACAGAATTTGTAATATTAATTGTTTTGAATCAAAGTTCATTCGATCAATTGTGGTATTTCGGATGTTAGCTTGGGTCCTCCTAAATTGTCCTTGTCTATTCTAACGTAAATGTCAGTTGATGTCTGGAAATCTTGATTAACAGGAAATCAATGGATTAAAAGTAAGTAAAAAGTAAAATTCTTGTTGTGTGAAAGCCTATCGGGACTCTGAAAACATGCACAATTGACATGTGAGTCCACGATGGGAATGAGTTTATTATGTATCACTTTGGTTTTACCTTTATTGGCTAATTTTTTTTTTTTAGGGAGACAATATACTCATTTTAAAACCCTTGCAGAATTTCAATACACTGTGTGCCATTATGGTTATTTTATTTTTTAAAAGATTTATTTATTTATGCATACAAGCTGGGGTGCAGGCCAGAGGTGTGGGGCAGCGAGAGGGTTCACCAGAGACAGAGTGGGGAGCAGAACAGGCAGATCAGAAATACACTGCCGAGGGGCGCAGCAGGCAAGACAGAAGAGGTCTGCTGCACCAGGTGGGAATCTCCCTGGTCGGGTATCGGTATCAAACTCGTGCTACAGTGGCTCTGGACAGCCCCATAGTGCTGCGCTTAACCCGTTGCGCCACCAGGTAGGCCCCCATTATGGTTATTTTAGATGAGACACCAAATCTGACTCTTCTTGTTTAGATTCGGGTAACACACCAAGACAGGAATCAGAAACTCTCTGGTAGAATTATCTGTATTGCTCTGTGGTTTTCAAGAAAGATCAGGGATAGCATTTAAAAGTTTAGATGTTTAAGAATTGACAAAACTTCCCACCACATTTATAATAGGAATTGACCCATTTAGTGGGCTGAGAATGTTACTTAAAAGGGAAAGGGCCTCCCTGGTGGCGCAGGGGTTAAGCGCTGCGCTGTGGAGCTGACGGCAGCAGCGATGTGAGTTTGACGACATTGGACGCATGGACTGGGAAAGTCCCACATGGTGCAGTAGACCCCAGTCTGCCCGCTGTTCCTCTCAGCAGTGTATTTCCTTCAATCTGCCTGTTCTGCTCCCCACTCTGTCTCTGGTGAACCCTCTCGCTGCCCCACGCCTCTGGCCTGTACCCCGGCTTGTATGCAAAAAATAAATAAATCTTTAAAAAAAAAGGGAAAGGAGTGTGTGCAGTCATTTAACTTATATTCCTGGGATTATTACTTACATGCGCTCTAAATGACTGCATTCAGACTTTAATGTGTCAGTGGAATCTTGTCAAATGCAATGATTCAGCAGGTTTGGCCCTGAGATTTCCTCTTTCTGTCAAGATTGAGCTGATACTGATGCTGATGTTTCTTCAAACACTCACTTCATGCTTTACTCAGAGTAGTTCGGGAATGTCTGGACTAGTCAAATTCAGGAAAATGTCTGGACTAGTTGAATTCAGGAAAATGGATTTTATAACAGCATGCAATACCCTCGTCATTTGCTTACTGAACAAAAGCATGGAATGCTTGCTATCTTTCAGGCACTGTGGTAGGCATTCGATAGATACAGCACCTCTTACACGTGGTAGCAATGAGAGACAGCTGAACACCCTGCCTCAGAATCCTGTGGCTAAGACAAGCGAAGAAATAAACACATATGTAAATATGTTGTCACAAGTCATGAAGAAAACAGTGAAAGAGATGAAGAATTTATGCTGGGGTGTGCAGAAGTGAGTTTCAGCAGACTTGAAAGATGCCCAAATGTTAACTACACAAAAAGAAGACAAAAATTGCTCCAGGAAAAAGGGATATCTTGGGCAGGGACCCTCAGACATGAAAGATGTGAACTTTCTCAGGTATCCTCAGACATCTATAGATGGCTAGCAAAGCTAGAACAGAGTGAAAGAGTAGGAAGGGCAAAGAAAAAATGAGGTGTGAGTATGTGGCCATCTAATTTTTCATCAAACAGTGATATTAAGAGTAACAATGCATTCTTATTATGTGCACTGTGAATGGGCAGGCAGGGCCCAAGGCACACACGTGCTTCTGGCTATAATGAAATTATTGGGGTTTTCTTGTTTGTTTTTTTCTTCCTATGGAAAGAACTCTTGCTTATGGGAGAGAGTAATGTAACACAATTTATGGTTTAATAAATCACTCAGGAAACTGAGGGTTAAGATGGTAAAACCAGTCTTTCAATTTTATTTCCAAGCAGTTTTGTTTTGCTTCTGAAGAAGCTGTGTCAAAATGACAGAACAATAATTTGAGAAAGTCTCAAATCATGTTTTTATTTTATCCATCTGTTTTGTAGGGTGCTTAGGATTTAGTACTATATATGGCATATTAATTCACACAGTATTTATATTTGTTTAATTAGAAGTGCAAAAACAGTAAGTAACAGATACTTGTGAAGAATTTTAAAATCTTTGGAATGTCAAATGTTACATAAATTCAAAGAAAATTTAATGGTAAGAATGTAAATATTCTAAACAGGAGATTGTAAAAGACGGGCAAATGTCCAGTGGTGTGCAAGGTAGAGGCCCGAGGCTCAGAAGTAGATACTCATAGACATAGACGCCGTGTTCATTCTCACACCTATGTCCACTGGGAAGTGAGTATATAGAGAATCCAAACAAGGGCAGGGAAATGACAAAACTTGCAAGCTGACCATATCTGAGGCATACAGCAGGGGAGGGGAGAGGGCTCAAAACAGGGGAGGGAAGAACACAGCGGGTGCTGTGGGAAACTTACAGGGACTCCACCTGAAGGGGAAATCTAATACTGTCCAAAAATGAACAACAATGTTAGGAAATAAGTATAAAAAATAATTTTTAAAAAAATAAAACTTGTACCAAAAATAAAATGAAATACCTCAAAAAGATGATTGGGAGATACCTCTAGGAGACCTCGAAACAACTAGTAAGATATCATTACCGCAAACAACTTCTTTGGCTGCAGCTAAATGCCACCAACTGTCTGTGCAGTTCTCCTTTTCTTAGAAATTATTTCTGATTTCCTTTCCAAGCTTCTAAGTCGAGGACTGAGCTGCTGCTGATTTGCCATACTCCTCTATTGCAGCGATTCTTCCACTTTCATCACCTTCCTACCTGTGATGTGTCAGACTCCCCAGAGCCAAGCTGGTTTCTGGCAGTGATTGGTTGCTTGGGAAACATAGTCACTCCTTTGGGACACTGAGGACTTTTCATGCACCCCAAGAGCCTGGTGTGTGTACATGGGTGTGGGAATGAGGGCGTTTAAAGCCCCACTACTTCCTTTCTTCCCTCCTCCCCAACCCCTCACTACACGCCCGCCCTCTGATGCCAGTTGACTCACTCATTAACCATGACCCACAGTCTGCTCTGGAACCAGTCCATGTTCTCCCCGCCTTCCCATTTCCTCTGCCTGGAGCTCTAACTCTAAGACAGTGAATTGCTTTCCTAAAGAGATGAGTGATATCACATCCTTTTTCAAACTGTTTATCTTACCCTAGCACATGCTACACCCAGTCAACTTAATTCCCTTTGTGCTGGAGATGCCCTTAACATTTGTGACTGAATCAAATTTATTTTAAACGTGCTATGACATCTTTCTACTGAAAATAGCTCCCTGAACAAAGCATTAATTTTTTTTTTCAAAAAGGAAAGACTTGTTCTATCCACCCACCGATATTTATCTCCTTTATAGAGTAACCATTATCACCTATGCTGTTTGCTAAAATGGGGGTATACCTGTACAAAATGAGGCTACTTGGCCACCTCAAGGAACAAATGCCTCTCTTCTAGCATGTAACAACTGGAGACTAATGTAGCAACTATAAAAATAAAGGTTACTTTCTGATATGACCTAATTCTATGAAACATATGTCTTTTAAAAATAAGACAGCTGCAAATGTTGGTAAGTGCTATAAAAAAACAGTTGAACACAGTTAAATGCAATGAAAGAAAAAGCCCTTCAATATAACCACCCAAGGATAAGCAAGATGAATTTTGGGGGCCACTTTAATCACATGAGTGATTCAAAATGAGTTCTCAAAATGAGTTTCCATGTTCTCATGCTAGGTAGGCAGGTTTAGAGATGGGGGTGGGGTGAAAGAGAAACAGTCATGGCCAATGGCACCAAAGTATTTCTAGTGGGTGGCAGAAGATAGACATCATTTCCTCATACATGCAGGATGTTAATACTGCCCTGTAGAGAGTAAGAAAGGAAGAGGGGGCTGAAAGCAGAGGAGAGTATGTGAATAAAAATCTTCCATTCCTATGTCTACATTCCTCTGGACACTTCCCCAAATGGCAGAAAAAGCCAAGGAATAAAATTTAACAGAACTCATTATGTTAGATGATTCACCAAGTCTCTTCTGGGCACATATGATCCTGGCTTTTCTTGTGGATGTGAGTGGATCATAGATTACTAACTTGAATAAGGAAGAATCTTAGTCCATTGGTTGGAACTGGCTAGCTAGACATAGTTCACACAGTTCCCTGTGATTATTCCACTATGTGCTTGTTTTTAAGGATCCTAGTGAAGTCTATTATACCCTAAAACAATTCCAGTCTCAGGGACTTTGTATTCGCTATTCCCTCCACCGTGAAATTGTCCTCCAAGTCTTTGCATGGCTAAATTTTCATCATCTATCCAAGATCAAATGCATATTCAAAGAAAACTTCCCTGACCTTTTCAATACAGAGTAGCCATAATCAGTCCAATCTAACTCAATTTATTTTCTTCATAGTTTTATCAGCATTTGAAATTATAGTCTATATTTATCTCAGTTTTTGTCTGTATCCATAAATTATTACAGAGTAAGGATGTCATACTGCTCATCTCCAATGTCTATGAAAGTACCCAACATGTGGTACTTTAAAATACACTTTAAGTGCCCTTGCTTGTGGTACAAGGGGTTAAGTCTCAGCACTATCAATCTATTGGCAGCCACTGCAGCATGAGTTAGCCAGGGAGCTTCCCACATGGCACAGCAGACCTCTCCTGTCTCACCTGCTACTCCCCTCAGCAGTGTATTTCAGTAGATCCGCCTGTTCTGCTCCCCACTCTGTCCCCACTCTGGTGAATTCCCCACTCTGGTGAATCCTCTCACTCCCTGCACCTCTGGCCTACATCCCAGTTCTAGTATGCATAAATAAATAAAAATAAATCTTTAAAAAAAGTAAAATAAAATCTACTTCAAGGATATACACTCTATTTGATCCATTTATAGATACTATAACATCTATTTTTAAACACAGATACTATAGTATATAGGAATACTATAGTATCTAGGATCTAGTATAGGAATACTATAGTACTATAGTATCTAGTATAGTATATAGGAATACTATAGTATAGGAATCCCATAGTATATAGGAATACTATAGTATCTGTTTGATACTATAGTATACAGACATGCTATAGTATCTGTTTATAGATATTCATGTCTTTAGGGAAAAGTTTAGGTTCTCTTGCCTTAGAGTAAAGTTTGGGTATGGGATATGAAGAAGATAAAATAGGAGGATAAATGTGGTTAGAGTTAGCTTTAACTGAAAAACTTTAGAAAAGAGCAGAGTGACCTAATTGTCCCAACTCAATTTTCAGGAAAAGAAGAAGAGCAGGAGCGACTGTTACCTTGCGAGGGGCATCTAGTCTAACTGTAGTCATTTAAGAGTAGGATATAAACCTATAATCCCAACAGAACTGGTCAACTCTGCTCTGACAATCAACCTCCATAACAGTCCTGCCCTGTGATAGGGATCTGTACTGGGCCCCTTGGTCTAGGACCAGTTGTTTCCAGTGAGGCTGAAGGGATTTGTGTCCTTGGTTACCTACAAGATGATTCAACATCCAAGCATGTTTGCTGCTGGTCCTTCTCTGCCTGGTGTCTCCACCAGCTCACCCTGACTATGGTAAATATATACTTATGTAGTTCTAGTCATTAGACCATTAATTCATTCATCCTACTGAGACTTTTAATTTGTGCCCGTCTTCCATCCATATCTAGAGTCTTCTTCAATTGATGAATTTTGACTTGGATAATACATCCATGTAACCACTGCCCCAAACCCAGATGTAAAATGTTTTTACTACCTTCAGTAGTGTCCTCAGTCCTCTTTCCAATCTGTTCATCCTATCCCCTGCTCAAAGAGCACCCACTTTCTGAATTCCTTTTGTCTATTTTTATATAAACTTTTATGTGTGACTTCTTTCACTTAATATAATCATGTAATTGTATGTATCATTTTTCTTTATGGCTGAGTAACAATTCACTATAAAATTATATCACAATTTGTTAATCTATTCTTCTGTACATGGACATCAGATTGTTTCCAGTTTCGGGCAATCATGAACATGACTGTTACAAACAGCCTTGCACATTCTCTTCAGTGAATACCTAAGAGTGGAACTGTGGGGTTGTGAGTTAGATATATGTGTTGCTTTACTAAAACCTGTCAAATAGTTCTCCAAAGCAGTTGTGCCATTTTACACTTCCACCAACAATGTAGGAGAGATCTAGTTGCTTTATATCATCTGCAACATTTTGTTTTGTCAGTCTTTTTTATTTTAGTCATTCCATAAGTGTGAAATGGTATCTCATTCTGGTTTTAATTTTCATTTCCTGGATGACTAATAATATTGAGTACCTTGTCATTCACATGTCACCCATTAATAAATTCTTTTCAATCTTTGCCCATTATTACATTGGATTCTTTCCTTTATGTACTGCTAACTTGAATTATTTGTATGTTCCAGATGAAACTTTCATATGATGGATGTGGCATAAATACATTTTTCTAGTCTATGACATATCTATTCATTTCTTTAAAGCAACTTTTGACTTAGAAATTTTGAAAAAGTTCAAAGTATTATTTTTCTTTCTCTGATGGTTCAGTGATTTTTTTTGTTTTCTGCCCAGAAAATCTTCACCTATGATAAATCATAAAGATATTTGCATGTATACTTTTTCTGGACTAGCACAGTCTAATAGAACTTTCTTTGATAACTTAACTGACATTGACATACTATCAAATATAGCATCCTCTAGGCATAACAAGCTATCAAGGATTTGATTTTTATATAAAATTTTATGATTTACCATTAATTTATAAAACTTTGTAAAATTAAGGCATACATCCTCACCTCTACATGTGTATAAACTTCTCTTCTTCTCCCTCTCCCTCTCCCTCTCCTTCTTCTGCATGTCATTGTCCAGGTTTACCATTTACTGAAAAGGCTTTCCTTTCTCCATTGTATGATATTGGTTCCTTTGGCTAATATTAACTGTCCATATATGTGGTACTTTATTTCTGGGCTCTGAATTCTTTTCCATTGAACTATATGTCAGTTTTGTTGTTGTTGTCATTCCAATAGCATATTGTTTTGATTACTGTCCTTTATAGTATAATTTGAAGTCAGGGAGCAAGTACCTCCATTTTTCTTTGTTCTCTGGGTTGCGTTGGTTATCCAGGGTATTTTGTGGTTCCATACAAATTTTAAAATTGTTCTATTTCCTTGAAACTGCCATTAAGATTTTGATAGGTGTTCTGTTGAATCTGTAAATTGCTCTAGTAGTATAACCACTTTAGGAATGTTTGTTTTTCTAATCCATGAACACAAAATATCTTTCTATTACTTGATGCCTTCTCTTTTATCAGTGTCATATACTTTTCACCTCTTTTGTTATGCTTACTCCCAGGTACTTTTTCCTTCTTATCAAGCACTTTAAACATACCCATTATGTCTGAGGAATTTTAACTTAAATAGACATATATGACTAGCGCTATTACACTGGACAGAGAAATTCAAGAAATTATTAGTTTCTGGGTTTCATATTTAGTTCTAGAAAAAAATATTGAATTAATTTTCATGTCTGCAGTAAGAGTCATAACTCATTTATTTTCTTATGGTTATCCAGTTATTGCAGCAAGATTTGTTGAAGAGGTTTTTCTGTCCCTTTGGATTGATTTGGTATATTGGTGGAAAACCAATTGACTGCATGTGTTGTTGAAAATGATTTTTAATAAAACATATAAATATTGAACAACTGTTTATTTGGCGTTTTTAATGTGCCAGACAGTGTGCTAAGCCCTAGGGAAATAAAGAACCTTGCATTTAAGGCTCAACCAAGATACTATTGTCACTGTTCTCCTTAAGAGCTCAGTGAAATTAGGAACACTTGGCAGTTTGTAGGGAATTGCACTATAGTACAATGTGGTAGAGGAAATTCCAGATGTCTTGGGCATATGCAGACAGCACAGAAAGTCTGTATTTGGAAGAAAATGTCATGGAAGTCTTCCTTAGAAGAGTTAATGTCAAGATTGAATACAAAATAGTCAAAGACAGGGAAAATATGTTTCTGGAGAAAGAAGAAGGAGAAAAGTATCTAAGAAATGGAGACTAGCACTTATCCAAACACAGTACTTTACATGGGAAATTTTAGTTGTCCTTCACAACGCTATAGTGAGGCGCAATAATATCACCATTTTGCAGATAAGCAAATTGAGACTATCAAGATAAAATAATGCTTCAAGTCCTATATATTCAATACAATAACAATAATAATTTTGAAACCAGGCAGTGACTCCAAAAACTAATTCCTCATCTACTACATAATAATGCTCATATTCTTTAATATTATTCTTCTGTATTGTTTTTATTTAATTTTGTATAGTTACCAAACTGTACATTAGCTTCCTACAAATTATTCATTTTGTAACTGGAAGTTTGTACCCTTTAGTCAAAATTTCTCCTTTTCCCCCATCACAACGCCTGACAATAATCATTCTACCCTCTCTTTCTTAGTTTGTTTTCTCTTTAAATTCTATATATAAGAGAAATTATATAGCATTTGACTTTCTCTGACTTATTCCATTTAGCTTAGTGTTCTCACATTCATGTTGTCACAAATAGCAGAACTGACTTCTTTCATGTAGCTGAGAAATATTACATTGTGTGTGTGCATGCGTGTGCACACACACGCACAGACGTTTGTGACATATTCTTTATCCATCAATGAGCATTTTATTTATTTCCGTGTTTTGGCTACTGTGAATAATGTTGCAGTGAACATGGGGATTCAGACTTTTCTTCAGGACAGTCATTTCATTTCATATGGATATGTACCTCAAAGTGAGATTGCTGAATCATATGGTAGATCTATTTCTGATTATTGAGAACTCTCCATACTATATTACATCCCCACCAACAGTGCAAAAGGATTCTCTTTTCTTCACATTCTCAGCAACCCTCATTATCTCTTGTATTTTTAATAATAGTCATCCTAATAGATGTGAGGGAAGATTTTGATTTGCATTTCCCCAATATTAGTAATATTTTGTATTATTTGATAAACATGTATGTTAAGGAAAAACAGTATATAAGTTCTTTGAATTTTTAGATCCCTCTCCATCAAGAATCAAGGTTTTTTTTCTTTGATAGTTATCTCTGTCAAAACTCTAAAATTTGAGTTAAAAAAAGTTAAAAATTTAAGCATTCTGTCTTGTAATGTCAAAGACATTTAAGTGTTTGAAAGTGCCACAGAATCTCAGAATTCCTTCCCCACTGAAGATTGGTTAAATCTTATAACTTAAGGTAACAATCACGTTTGCAGTATCACTTTGTTTTTCCTCATTTCCCTTAATCACACTTAGACACATGATAAAAGTCTTGGTTTTAAAAAAAAAAATAAAGCTTTGAACCTTAAAAATAAATAAATAAATAAAGGGCCTGATGCTCCAGCACAAGGCCATGTTCCAGATCACAGTAGGAAAAAGAAACCGGTTCACAAAGTACATAATGAGTCCTTAAGTTATCAAGAGTTGGTCATAATAAACTAAGAATAACTTGTAATTCACTTCCAAGTCGTTGGTGTTAGCTCTATAGTGCTGACAACAGGGAGAGTAAACAGTCAACAAAATAGTTATGACTCAGTCATAGTGCATGGTATGTTTATAGAAAGCCAAGTCTGGCTCTTTCTTTGTATCCCACATAGTTCCTCCTTATCCTGAATTCTTTTGAAGTCAATTAAAGCTCTGTGATAGAAATGCATTAAGAAACAAGTAGAAGAGACAATAAATGGGATTGTCTGTTGTTTAAATAATAATCATTTGTGGGGGGAATCATTAAGCTGATTAAAGGAATCTATCCAAATGATTTTCTAACATTATGTAGGTGACAACTATACTAAAGGTATAAAATGGATACCCAAGTATCTTAACACTTCCTCTGTAAAACTATACACACATTATAAGCATACTTTTGTTTGTATAAATATTTTATAATGAAATGAAAATAATCATCATAACGCATTATCATTTTAAAGATATATCAAGAAATTTTAATTTGTTTGACTGCACTTCATTGCCTGCTTACTAAACTTTTTTTATTTACTGCATTAAAATCTCATTTAAATCATTTACACCTGGGAAAACTTTCAGTGTACTTATACTTGATATGT
This sequence comes from Scalopus aquaticus, assembly GCA_004024925.1. Lineage (NCBI taxonomy): Eukaryota > Metazoa > Chordata > Mammalia > Eulipotyphla > Talpidae > Scalopus > Scalopus aquaticus. The sequence continues at coordinate 3,483 of PVIJ01009527.1, read as the reverse complement.
TAATAATGCGCAACAGTATAGCATGAAAAACAAATTTAAATTCTCAAATACATGACTTAAAAGAAGATTCTGAATATTTTCATAGAGATAAATGAAAGGTACGGTAGCAGAAATGAAAGTATTAACTAACAATGGTGAAGTTCTCAGCAGCAACACTGAACATTAGACAGCAATGAAGCAGTGACACCAATGTTCTGAGCAGAATTATTTTTGAAGATTTTCTTTATTTTTGCATAGAAGAACTGATATAGGCCTGAGGTGTGGGGGTTGAGGAGATTCACCAGAGACAGAGTGGGGCAGATCGACTGAAATATGCTGCTGAGGGGAGAAGCAGGTCGAGCAGGAGGTGGTCTGCTTGACCATGTGGGTTAGCTCCCTGGCCAGGGGTAGAATTCAGGCTTTCAAGGTGATAGCGCTTAGATTACCGCCAAGGCCACCATGGAGGCCCCTGAGCAGAATTATTTTGAAGCTAAAATTTGATACACAGTCAACAATCAGTCAATGTAAAAGAAAACACATTTTAAGATATATAAAACTTTGGACAGCTAAAAGTTCACATACCCTATGTCAAAAATTTTATTTGAGGAGATGCTCCAGGGAAAGAATAAACCAACTGGAAGAAAATGACAAGAAAGAGCAGCACCTGAATAATATCTCCCAAAGTGAAGGAAACTAAACAGAAAGATACTTTGAGATAGATGGATAGATGAGACTAACAGATGGAGATGTTTGGAAGACACTACTTCAGCGGTAACATGTATGTTTTCTTGGCATCTTTTCACCATAGACGCAATATATTGCTTAGTTTTATATGTTGCAAGGGCTGTTTATCAGCTTTCAATTTATAAATCATCTATATAACAAAATGACATTAATTATAATAATGGAAAAAGATGTCAACATTATAAAAGAAGATAAAGTTAATGTAATAAGAAACTATTAGAGAATAAGAACTTAAAAAAATGAAAAGTGAAGAGGCGAAAAAGAGTAAAAGTGAACTCATTTCTATATTTCATATGGAAGGAGTCACTATTATAAAGTCAATAAATCCAAAACAGTTTTCAGAATGTTGCTTACAAATATAGAGTCAACTGAAAAAAGAAAAATTAATTATAATAACTTGTAAAAAATGGAGAAACAAATAGGATTGGGAGTGTTAGATTATATTTTCCCCTCCGTTAGGGATACTAAATAATATCTGAAATCAATAAGTCAAAAGGTCAATATCCAAAATATGTAAACAACTTATACAACTCAACAACAAGGAAACGTACAACTTGATTTAAAAAAATTGGGGGGGAGTGGTTTAGAGAGGAGACCTAGTCAGACATTTCACCAAAGAAGGCATAGGTGGCCAACAGACATATGAAAAGGTATTCATCACTTTTCATTAGGGAAACAGAAATCAAAACCACAATAAAAATCACTTTACGCTTGTTACAATGACATTATCAAAAAGACAAGAAGCAAGTGTTGACAAGGATTTGGAAAGAGGGAACCCTCATACACTGAAGGGGGACATTGATGCAGCTATATGGAAAACACTATAGAGGTTCTTCAAAAACTTAAAAATAGAGCTACCATATGAGTCAGCAAGTTCATTTCTGGGTATTTAGCCAAAGAACACAAAAACATTAATTTGAAAACATATTTGCACTCCTAAATTCATTGTAGTACAAATCACAATAGCCAAGAGATGATATAATAAGTACCCAGGGAAAAATGAGTGGATAAATTGTCATTGATGCGCACACACACACACACACACACACACACACACACACACATATGCACATCTAAACATACACACATACTGGAGTAGTACTCAGCTGTAAAAAAAGATGAAATCTTGCATTTGTGACAACATAAATCGACTTTGAGGAGATTATGTTAAGTGAAGCTGGTATGCTAAGATTTAAGTTACTACTGTATTATATACAGTTACAACAACAACAACAAAAACCAGAAAAAGCAAAAACAAGTGATTACTTCTGAAAAATGACATATGGGGAAAGTGGTAGAGGAAGTCCAAGGGCTTTACAAATTTCTTTATGTACTTTTCACTGTGAATTTGATTTAATCATGTTCAGTAACTACTTTGAAGATTTAAGAATGAGATTAATTAAACAACCTGTTTTAAATTGCACAGTTTAGTCAGTTATTGTTATTCAGTGACATTCCAAAAAGAATTTAAAAAGATACAGTCCTATGGAAATTTGGGATTATATATTTTTTTCTCTCATCACACAAAGCATTTTAATTTTTTTTTTTTACAAGGCACGCTTTGGGCATCTTGAGTAAATATGTAGTTGAAAGGGAAATGTGTTTAACACAAGTACATGGCTGCTACAAGATAACATGTTCACGACTTAAGATAAATCAGAGAATCACATTGTCATTATCCTCCTGGAGCACTAAGGTTCCTTGAGTTGAGCAGAAAGCAGATCAAAGTTAAATGACACAATCTAAGTTTTTGTGTGCAGGATAAGTCAATATTCTCTACTTTTCTATACCTTTCCCAATATTTTTCTGTACTAAATTGTGCCTTTTTCATGTTGAAATCCTAAGACAATTCTCCTCAACTTGCACTGCAAGGTCATTTTTTATTTCTTCTACAAAATTCTACAGAATGAGGCTCCAAATCTCTGAAATATGGAGCACTGCGAACAGTACATATGCTGAGAACTCTTGAATGCATGGAGAGTACTAGATTCGCTAAGGTCTCCAGAATGACTAATGTTTAATAGAACTCCACAGCAACAGATCTTGTTAGGTAACAGTCTTCTCCAAACATGAGGAAACAGAGCACGATGATATCATAGAGAATTAGAGAACTACTGACTGCGGGCTTTGCCTTCCTGTCTATTCATGTCACTTATGACAAAGAAAAGAGGTCACAGAAGAGTACTTGTTGATCTAAAGATGAGATAGCCTATATGTCTTAAGAGTTAACTATATTTCATTGTTACCTTGTAAGGCTGCTGGCAGCAGCCTAGTCAGTTACTAGAGCTCTATCAGCAGCTAGTCCCACACTCCTGATAAGACATAAGACTTTGCAAATGCTGTTCCCTTTGCCTGGAACACTCATATTCTAGTATATATATATATGTGATATATATATATATATACTATATTTATTTATTTTTTTTCCTTACAGTAAAATTCTAATTAATAAATGCTCAAGGAATGATGGAAATAGAAAATTGCCATTTGTCAACCACCATGTTGATAATCTTCATAGGCAATACCAAATGCTAATGTAAAAATTAGAAGACAAATATATACTGAAAGACAGGACATTTGAATAGTCTCAAAGTAGCTCCCCACCAGATGTGTTTTTTTTTTAAGGTTTTTTTTTTTATTGTTATTTATGTCTTTTACATTTTGTATTCCCCTTGGGCAGCCCACCACCAATTCACCCGTGATCCATCTCCATGGTCCCCTGTATTCTCCTCTCTTCCATTTTGTGCCCTTATCCTCCCC
>PVIJ01009526.1:20441-66396 GCA_004024925.1 Scalopus aquaticus | reverse complement strand
GTATCCTTTCGGATTAGTGTTTTTGTGTCCTTTGGGTAAATTCCCAAAAGTGGGATTGCTGGGTCGTATGGGAGCTCCATGTTTAGCAATTTGAGGAATCGCCATACAGCTTTCCATAGTGGCTGGACCAGTTCACATTCCCACCAGCAGTGTAGAAGAGTTCCTTTTTCTCCACATCCTTTCCAGCATTTGTTGTTGCTTGTATTTTTAATGTGTGCCATCCTCTCAGGTGTGAGGTGGGAAGAGTACCATTTTTCTTACCCAAGAATCTGGGGGGCATCGGGGGGAGGCAGGGGGAAGTTTAGTGGAGGTCCTTTTGCTTTTTAACAAAGTATTTATTTTTCAAAAAATGCAGTACCTGCAGCTGCACTTAAGAATGTCCATCACCGAGAGTTTCATTTGGGGGAGTAAATTTCAGAAATGACAACACAAGCTGACTTTAGTTTTCAAAGTCACCCTGAGCCTTCAAAAACATTTTGGGGAACTAAGATCTGAAGCTGACATGGGGAGAGCAGGCATCCAGAATGCAGAATTCAGTCCCACAACAGGAGCCATTAGGAGATTTCTGGGCATGAGGGCAGCAGGAAAGAAGATGCATGTGGCAGCTGAGGAAGATGGTATTTCTGCACAGGACACAGGACAGGCACAGGTGGAGCTGGTGATGACGAGGGTGGTGGTGGCAGCTACCACTCAGCATCAGCCTATGCCAGGCACCGAGCCAGAGCTGCACGGCATGCCTTTATTCAATGCAGAGGCTCTCAGGGTTTAAATTATCCCCTCTTACAGCTGAGAAAAGTGAGGCTTGAAGGAATTAAGACACTTGTCCAAGGTCACAAAGAAAGATCTGGGTTCCTCCCATAAAAGTCTCTGAGGCCATAACCCAAACTTTGAGCTCATTTCTGCCTTGAGGTGAGAAACAGCGACTTCCCTCTACCTTCAGCTTCCAAGAGAGTGAGAACATTCTCTCTGTGGGGCTTTCCAAAAAGGTGGCCAATGGAGGTGACTTTATTCCTCCTCTTTTGAGACCTCCCCTCACCCAGCTAAGTGGGTGACATGCACTGAAAGGCAGCCTGTCCCCAGCCATGGGCCCCTACAACACAAGCTGCCACTTACTCATCTTGAGAGGGCACTTTTGTAGTTATATGTAAGTCATAATCTAATAGCAAGAAACTTTTGTTTGTGAGAATTGAGACTACTCATTGCTGCTTTAGCTTACTTAGATAAAACACTCTGAAAATATTCAGCTCAGACTGAAAGAAATACCCAGGGGTGGACTGACCAGCATGAAACAGATTCATCATCTCCTTTTTTCTTGAGTTAATATCTTTATAAATATGACTCAAGCCATATTAATATTTGCTTTTCTACTAAACTGCCATCAGAGACAAACATACTTTCTCACATTTGCTGACTCTTAAATAATCTGTGTTTCTCTCATAATCATTCAAACCTTGGGTTTTTGGGCCCCAGTGCCTGATCAGGAAAATCCCCATTCAAAGACCAAGGTAACACTCACGCCAAGGTTTTGTGGTAATCAATGGTGTTGGTAACTCCGAGAAACTTTTGCACTGTGTCCATCACTTTGGCAGGTTCTGTTCGCAGCAACTTGCCATCCAAAACCAGAATCTGGCGAAAAAGGGAAGGGAGAAGGGAGAGTACTCCAGTGGCAAATAAGCCCCAATCTTCTGGGACAGCAGTCACAGCAGGAGGCGGAGCTGGTAACAAAATGGGGACCCTACAATTCTCTGGCATCTGCTTTCTCCTTCCCCTCTGGATGGTAGGAACCCCCAAGCCTCAGATCATCTCTCTGCCCTCCGGCAGTTGCCTCTGACTAGTGCAGCCTTGCCTTAAGTTGAGACCACCAAAACCCTGCCGATCCCATCTACCTCTAGAACATCCCTCTCTGGCTTTCTGCCAAACTTCTGGCCCAAATGTCATCTCCTTATATCCTCCAAGACATTCCCTAAAACACCCCATGTGACCTGGCCCTGCCTATCTTTCCAACCAAGCTCCCCCCTTTCCCAGGGTTCTCTGGGTCTCCTTGGAGACACAGAGCCTGCTGTGATGGGACAAAAGCTTAGGGAATTCTCACACATTAACCTATGGTGAAAAGACAGAAGGCTTGGAAGGTCCCAAATGTCTAACTCACTGATGACAGCATTTCTGGTCCTATGACAGGTGGGAGAGATTTTGGGGCTCTAAGCACACAGGACAGGCAGCTACCTGGTTGGCATGGAAGGCACTGAGCCAGCGCTCGATGTGGGCAGCGTACCAGCCAGGGACCAGGCAGCGGTTCTGGAGGGCGCGGAGCTTCGGAGACCCATCAGGCCCCGCTGTGATCACCTCGTGGAACGTGTACTTCAGGGCCACTGGATCATCATGGGCTCTCTGGTGCTACAGGCAGAGCAGGGAGCAGAGGGTCAACATGTCCCCGGAGGGTGCAAAGGAGGAGACTTTCTGGGAACTTTCTAGGACAGGAGGTGGTCACTGGGCAGGAACTAGGAGTCTGTGAATTAAGCCCTGGCTCTGCCTCTCAATGCTATGTGGTCTCAGGGAAGTCAATGATCCCCCTGATCCCCAGTTTCCCCATCTTTTGGAGACAGGAATGGGACAAAATCAGTTTCCAAATGCCAGTCATTCACTTGCCACCTCTATGGTTGCTGCTACATCCACAAACTACCTGTATGTGCCAATATCAACACATTTCTCAGACACTGACTCATCTTTCTTACTCAGAACAATTTATTTCAAAATAAAACTTACTATTGCCTCCATAAATGAAAAGCTAAAAATCTACTGTCATACAAACAGAAGGTGGGCATTCATAAATAGCATAAGAAGACAACAAAAATTAAAGCAGTGTTCTCAAACACCAGCCACACACAGACGCCTGCCGCAGGCTCAATGCCCCACGCTTGTACTCCCTTTGCTGAAAACAGACCAAGCAGTGCTAGAAGGGCCTTGAGAGCCATTTACAACAAACTGAGAATTTCTACTTCACAGAATCAGGTGTTACAAACTAAATGTCTCCCCTTCCACATTCCTACGTTGAAGCCCTAGATGCCCCCAGAGTGATGGCATTTGAGTGGCACTTGGTAGGTAATGAGGTTTACGAGAGGCAGGGCCCTCCATAAGGGAAGGGACTCCAGAGAAACCACTCTCTCTCTGCCCAGCACAAACACAGTGAGAGAGGCTCTGAAAGCCTGGGTGAGAGCTCCCACCAGGAACCAAACCAGCGGGCACCCTGACCTCGACCTTGGACTTCTGGCTTTCAGAACTGTGAGAAATAAATGTTGGTTGTTTACGCCACCCACTTGGGATATTTTGTTATGGCAGCCCTAGCAGAACGAGAGAAGGGTTGGGAAAGAACTAGAAAGGTAAATATGCCAGGTGTGAAATTACATAAAAAAAATTCCATGGGCACTGGCACTTGCAGAATTCTCAAAGTCCAAAGAGCAGAAACTTGTCCACAGAGGGTAACCCTCAGCAGCCTCCACACTCCACCACGGCTCACACACAGCTGGGGGTTGGGACCACACGGTGCACAACAGCCTCCCATCCCACACATCCCAACCCCACCAAGACAGGCCACAGTCTTTTCTCCCTTCCAGTGCCTTCCTGGTCCCGTCTCCTGGTGGGAATTAGTCTCCCTCTTCTTATCCCTACTTGACATTGGACAGAAGGAAGAATAGGGTCTTAGACATAAAAGACATGGGTTCAAAACACTTACACATGAACTTGAAATGGTCACCGGATTCGCTAAGCCTTGGTTTGTTCTTTTTTTGACTCTGTGAGAAGGGAACGTGCACAGAGAACCCTCTGCCTTCTAAAGAACTGTGTGGATGCCAGTGAGGGGGCAGAGGTGGTGCGGTATTATTGGGATAGATGGGGGACCATCTCTACCATGACAGCCTCCCTTCATGTAAGCAGAGAACTGGTCCACGCTCACTACCAAGAGGTGGGGGCACAAGGCAGAGGAGAAAAGGCACCTATAAGTGTTGCTGGCTTTTTTCTCCCAGAGACAAAATCCAGAAGAATGACATTAGTGGTAGACAACAAGCAAAAGAAAGAGGGGTCCCTGGCTCCAGGAAAAGAGGGGAGCTATGGCTTGGGACAGGAGCAAATACGGTCTGCATGCATCCTACCTCCCACCAACCCTGAGGAGGCAACGAGCCCCCCTACCCCCCCAAGAGAAAAGGGCCATCAGATGAACAGGATCCAGGTGTGGCACAGAGCTGCCAGAAGTAGTCAGGCCCCCAGCCTTCCCAGACCAGCTGGTGACCAGGGATCCCAAGTCCCACACTGGCAGATAATGCCAGGAAGACTGGTGGGCGGGAGAAGAAACCCCCAAAAGGCTGGAGCCTAAGCTTTCCTGTAAGCTCAGTGAAATGGCACTCAGAAGACATTAAGTCGGGGAACCAGAATGAAAAAACAGTCCCAGTTCTTCCACAGTAGGGCCCTGACTCTCCTCTGCCATGGCAGGCAACCTCCTCACCTGATCAGGTGAGTGACAGGCCTTGTATCTGGCCCTCTTCTGAATTCCCACCCCACCAAGGGCCCCAGGGAGATGGCCAGATAGTATAAGCCTGGGTCACTGTGTGTCAAATCTAGGCCTCATCAAGGTGTCAGATCAGAGGCAGGACCCCTAGAAGAAATGAGAAGGGCGGGCAGGTAACTGTTGGGTGTGCTTGGTGTGGATTCCTGCCTGTCTCCTCAGCAAGCTAGAAGCAGGGTGGAGGACTCCATGCTGACCCACAACGGAATTCAGGGCACCCCGCTGAAGGCTGGTCCATAGCAGAAGCTTAGGAAACACTGAGTGAATGAATGTGTGAACCGCTGAGTGGCAGGGCCCTACACCCCAATACAGGGTCCCAGCCCAGCCCCAACTCACCTGGTACCAGGAATAGGCCCGGTCCGCTGGGTTGATGAGGATGGTCAGGACCTTGGCTTTGGGCAACAGGGCAGCTGCCCGCCGGGGTGCCACTTCCGAATCAAAGTAGTTGGCGCTTTTCTCAAAGTAGAAATCAGAGGTGGTGTTGGAGGGGATAGGGAAAAACTCCATGTACCTGCAGAAAGCCCAGAGAGGGAGGCTCACAGGTTAGAGTCATGAAAGCCCAAGGAACACAGCAGGGAGGACGAGGGCCCTGGGGGGAAACTTCAGAAAGCAAGCGGAGCACAGGCTCCCAACCACACAGGTCCCACTACTGCCCGCGTTCTACACGTGAGGCCACTTGGCATCTCCTTTTTCTGAATCCAGTCCCTTACAGGGGAGACAGGCAGCCTGGAGGGTCTACAGACTTTGGGGGTGATATGAGTTGAGGGGCAAAGGATGGGGTTGTTTCTCCAATCTTAGCGGATGCTCCCAGTTAAACTGAGACGGCCTAACTCTGTCTATTGGGGAAGAGCTGCGATTGGGATCAGCTCCACTTTGACCAGGGAGGGGAGTGCCCAGCAGAAGGGGGACACCCTTTTGCCTCCCAAGAGCAGGGATCCTTTCCTGACTCAGCATGGCATCTTCTAGGCTCCCATTGTGGATCAGTAGACAAAGGGGGGGGGGGTGGTCAGCTCCTAATACACATCCCCTTCCCCAACCTCACCTGGGCGAACTGCCAAGCTTTCCAGATGACTCACCCATCCCACCCAGAGTGATCACCCACACCAGTCCTTTCAACCAACTCTGAGTTGACAGTACCTCAGACCCTCTGATGAGCACCTACTCATGCATAAGAGAGGTATAATTTTGGAGGTTCTGGGGAACCAAAGGCCACAAGGCCCACCCTAGTTATAGGTACAGGATCCCTACACTGTCCTGAGAGACAGTTTCTCCAGGATGGAACCACACCTGCCTTTATCAGAATCACCTGGGGAGGGCCTCCCTGGTGGCTCAAGGGGTTAAGTCTCGGCACTATGAAGCTATTTGCAGCCACTACAGCATGAGTTTGATCCCTGGCCAGGGAGCAGACCCCCATGGTGCAGCAGACCTCTCCTGTCTCGCCTGCTGCTCCCCTCAGCAGTGTACTTCAGTAGATCTGCCTGTTCTGCTCCCTACGCCCCGCACCTCTGGCCTACACCCCAATTCTTCTATGCGTAAATAAATACAAAAAATAAGACAGGAAGTGTCTGATGCGCCATGTGGCTCCCTGGCCGGGGATCAAGTTCATGTTGGTTGCAGTGCCTCCCAATAGCTTGATAGTGCTGAGACTTAACCTCTTGCATCACAAGGGAGGCCCCTAAAAATAAGTAAATCTTAAAAGGAAAAAAAAAAGAATCACCTGGGAGCTTGTGAAATTCCTGAACCCGAGACCTACCTACAAAATCAAAATCTTGGAAACGGGGCTGAGGAATTGCTATCCCTCTCATCTTTCTAGATTTTCTTTATAAAGTAACATTTACATATCCACAATCCATAGTCTGCAATACCTAAGTTTAAAAAACTCCAAAAACAGAACCTTCTTCCTCAGGTTTATAAGCAGCTCTGGTATCAAAATCTGACTGATTAATCTTAGCATAAATCTTCTAGTTTTTGCTAGGTATGCTAATATATTTGCTAATGGGATGCTGCCCTAGGCTGTGCAGCAGTTGTCAGTAAGTGTATGATGCTGCACCCTATTACCACTCTAACAGTCAAAATATGCCAACATCAGTAATGCATTGGCTACATTGGGTTTTAAGTAAGAGTCTGTGGACATATTAATGATATAGATTATAGACCCACAGGTAAACAGGTAAAAAGACAGACAGGAGAAAGAAAAATACACACAAAAAATATGCAAAAACAACAAAAGAATAATCCACCTCGGTAAGCCACTGACACAAAAATAAAAAACAACAGTAACACACAAATAAGGTTAGAAAAGACAAACAGCAGAGAAGGATACAAATTGAAAAATGGGAGAGTGAAAATCCCTGTACGTCATGCCCAGATAACTCTGTGGCAGGTCCTGTGGGAAGGTGAAAGTTCATGTGCTAACCACCACCCCCGCCCCGTGAGGAGGCCAGGGAGAGGCCTCCACAAGGCCCACAGGAACACCTGCTTAATGCACAGAGGGATGGGCCTGCTCCTGGGTCAGAACTTTTGGAGTCAGTCCCTGCTCTGTCCTCAGTTTTTAGGGTCAGGGGCAAGTCCCTGTCCTCTGGGATGCCGGATGTTTTTGTACAGGCCAGAAAGGGGCTGGACTCTGACATCCAGCAGCCTCTGACTCCAGGCAACAATGCAAAGGAGCAAAGGCCTTCCTCATCGAGTGTCCTGTCTGTGACGAGGCTTCCACACCATGACTCAAGGGTCAACACACTTTATCCCTGTTTACAGGAACCTCAGCTGTGTGTGAGTGAACACCAGCTGCTTCCTGCTGTGACCCAAGCAAAACTCCTCCTAGGCGGGCTCTGTCACAGCCTTCCCATCTTGTTGTGGATAAAAAGGCCCACTCACCAGTCGATGCCTTTGTGATAGTTGTGGCCATTAAAAAACTGGATTTCCTCAAATGTCTCGGAGCTGGGGTAGTTGCTGCTGAGATCGGGGTGCATGCCCAGGAACAGGTAGAGGGCTGTTGTGCCTGAAGGACAGAAGGCAGCAGAGCACAAAGATGGAGTCTGAAGTCCTAGGTTCTGCTGCTAGCTTTCTAGTACTCACTGAGAGACCCTGAGAAAATCCCTACCCTCTGAGGCTTAGTTTCCTCATTGATACCATAAGGAATCATACTAAACCCTGAGTGGCAAATACACAGTGTTTGTGTGGACACCCCAACTTCTACACCCAGTGTAGACATCACTAATCAAACACAGCACTCTTCATCACTAAGTAAGGACCTGGCCTTACAATCATCCTCAGCACCACATTCTAGCATCCATACAAACCGACTTATGTCTCCTCACACTCCTGACTTGTGTCTCTTCACAATTCCTTCCAGAGCCTCTGTGCTCTCTGAAACTCAAATGGAGTTTGGAGAAAAGGGAGCTTCAGACCCTCCTGTCAGTTGGCATGAAATTCTTGAAGGGCTAAGAGATGAAGCTCAAATGACTCCTCTTCTGAAGGTCTTTCCCTTGCCCTATCTGACAGCTCAGGACCCACCCCTCCTTTAGAGAGCTCCTTTCCTGCATGCGAATATAACATGTTTATATGCTATAGTGAAGAGACTGTAAAGTTTGCTAATTACAAGTATAAGCTTTGGGCTCACAGAGACCAAGATTCAACACCTAGATCTGCCAGTTATTAGGGGAAGTCCTTACCTGCTCTTAGTTTTTGTCTGTAATGGCAGTACCTATTCCTGCCTTATAGGGTGTGGGGCTGGCAAATACTTTGCAACCAAGTCACCACTTCTCCCACCCACGCCTCTGGCAGACAAGATTAATTGATCATGGTCCTTTACACAGAACCAGTTTTGCCTGGCACTGCTCAGACCTGCTGAACAGCTTCTCTGGGCATCCCGCCTAGATGAGGAGATCCTGAGGACACAGGCAACACCCCCTGAGGCTGTAGTTCAGAGAGAAGTCTATGCCCACCCTCCACATCTTCCTACCTCTGTACTCCAACTTTACTGCCACTTCCCAGGGGGTGGGCAATTATTAGGGAGTGGGCCCAGGGTCAGGTGGCCCCAGAATTCTGGCCTGAGACTGCAGGTGGTGGGAGAGGCCAGTCACAGTGGAGGGACCTGCCTGTTTTCTGGGGGCCAATGATGAGGAGCTTTGGGAAGCGATCACATGTCTTCTCCTTAGACCAGATGTCTTTGTGGCGCTTGTCCTCACATGGGTCCTAAAACAACAGTGGAAGGGAAGTCAGTGATGCCAAGATCCAATAAATGAACTCCAGTACACATGGATATGTGGCGCTTAAGCCCTGACAGACACAGTAACTATGCATGTCCCTGTCGCACCCTGACCTCAGAGGTAAATAATTTAGGCTTGGAGCCTCCCTGGTGGCGTGGCGGTTAAGTGCTGCATGTGGAGCTGTCAGCAGTGGCAATGCGAGTTCGATGCCCGGCCAGGGAGATTCCCACATGGCGCAGCAGACCTCTCCTGCTTTGCCTGCTGCTCCCCTCAGCAGTGTATTTCCGTCGATCTGCCTGTTCTGCTCCCCACTCTGTCTCTGGTGAACCCTCTCGCCCCCCCACGCCTCTGGCTTGTACCCCAGCTTGTATGCATAAATAAATAAATCTTAAAAAAAAAATTAAAAAAAATAGTTTAGGCTTGGGTACTATCAAGTCACTATGGCCAACTTAACAATGGTTCAACTTAGGATTTTTTTACTTTATGATAGTGCAAAAATCATATGCATTTAGAAGAAGTTGAACTTCAAATTTTGAATTAAAGCACTGCCTTTAACTCCTAGTACGGTATTCAATAAATTACATGAAATATTCAACACTGTATTATAAAGTAGGTTTTGTATTAGACGATTTTATCCAGAGCTGTAAGCTAACATAAGTGTTCAGAGCACATTTAAGGTGGGTGAGGTTAAGCTCTGATGTCCCGTAGGTTAAGTCATATTAAATGCATTTTTGCTTTACAATATTTTCAATTTACAATGAGCTTATCGTGACATAACCCCATCATAAGTCTAGAAAGTTCTGTCAGTGGGGTCATATGCCACAAGCAGGTCACATTGACACCCTACCTCCAGTTTCTGACTGTCTCCAGGGTCAGACACGCCTAAGAATGGCCCCTAACCCTCCTTTGGTCCCCTGTCCACGGCTCAGAGCCTGCTGGAGTCAGGGGGATGCAGAAGCTCTTCTGGAGTCTAAACAAGGCCCAACAGCTGCCTTCTCCATGTACCTACGCCATGTTCACTGACACTCTTCAATGGCGCTTTTTCAGAGGCTGGGCAGGTGCATGCACGCGGTAGCCAGGATGGAGGTGTGTGCACAAGACAGTGAGTGTGTCTGTGCTGGTGAGCCAATGTGCACCGAAGTCTACATTTGAGAGTGAGTCCGAGGCGGGAGGGCCACATCCATCCTAGCCCCCAGACCCCCAGGCTCCTACACCCACCTGCCAGAGAGGGTCCTTCTCCTCAGAGAAAATCTGGAAGTACTTCTGAGCCAGCTGCACAGGGGGTAGTGTCTGCAGCCGGAGGTTGGTCCAGGAGTGCAGGAAGCGCACCAGGTGCTTGAAGGTGTACAGGCCCAGGCGGTCGTTGCCATAGTTGGACAGGTGTGTCATGAAGATGCTAATCTGCAGCAGGGTGGAGGCGAGAGGCAGGGGTGCTTGGCTTCAGAGCCTCTTTCACCCCACTTCCCACCCTTCAGCTTGCAGGGCCCTCGGATGAACAGTCCAAGGGTCGCCTGGGTCATCAAAGTCATGGATGGCATGACCCAAATGGGGCAGGGGCAGAGGAGGCGGGTCTATCAAGGCCCAGAATGGGAAGCTGCCCTACAACAGAGCGGTTTGGGCAACAGGGGCGAGAGGCGGCGCGTGGAAGATAAGGAGCACAAAACTACTGGGAAGTTGAATAACGCCACTGGATATCTAGCTAATATCATTAAAGCATTAATGACTATTCCCATTTTATAGACAAGAGGCCCAGAAAGCTCAATCAGTAGCTTAAAATGTGTATGTGTGTGTTTGTTTATACACAGATAAATTATACTTAAATATATTATAATTTTAAATATTAATAGTATATTATGGATATTAATACGTAACATTAATATATACCTTCACATGTAATGTATACCTTAACATCATGTGTGCACACATACATATACATACACACACACACACACACACACACACACACACACACACACACACACACACACACACACTGATAACCCATAATCCATACATACATATAAAGACTGGAAAAGGAATCCAAACAAAAACACTAACATTATCGTAATGAGAAGCAAGATTACGAAGGGGAAAAGACAGCTCAGACTCTGCCCAAATCATGCTACAGAGCAGGGACAGAGCCAGGCCTGGAGGGTGGGCTTCCTGCCCCTGCTACCCAGGCCCCCTCCCTGGCTTGACTGCACACAGGCTGTCCCAGCGCCCACACAGCACTAGTTGGGGCTGGAGCACTCACAGGGTTGAGGAGCACGGTGAGGAAGAGCTCGCCCCCATTGATGATCTTGTCCAGCTCACCAGAGCCCCCTGGGTACTCGTTGTAGAAGATAGTGTGTGTGAAGAGGCCACAGGTTTGCCGTGGGAGGACCTGGAGAGGGAGTGGGAGGACAGCGTTATGGCATCCCCAGGCCTGGATGGAGGCAGGGAGACCTTCCTCAGAGAACAGCCAGGTGTCTCCTCTGAGAGACGGCCTCCCATGGGGCAGCAGAGCCCCAGCTCCGAGGGTCTTCAGCCGAGACAGCGCCCCACGAGTAGAGAGGCCCACTGACTGTATTCTGCTGCTAATCTCTGTTCAAAGGAACAGAGGAAGAGACAGGCAGGGACACCTGGACTGCCTGCCCAGCAAGGGTGCTGGTCCTCTCTAATCAGCACCCCCAGCCCTGCTCTGCAACTGCTCCCACAGTGTCAGGGCCTGGCCCGCCAGCCTTCCCGGGCATGTACTAATTGAACTGTTTGCTTCTCTGTCTCTCCTCATGAAACTGGGCCCCAGAGAGCAGGGAACTCACCTGCCCTGTCAGACCCTCATCCTGAGGTAAAACAAGTGCCTCATGCCAAAGAGGATGCATGCATGAGACCAACAAGTAAATGCATCAGACCTGGCCTTCCCATGGCTGCTTCCTCCAGGGTGATGACAACTCATCCTCCCAGGGGCTCAAGCCAGAACCCTGGAGTCATCCTTAACTCGTCTCTTCCCTTCACCCTACATCCAACTCATGGCCGACATTCTGTTCTCTCTAACTCCTAAGTAAGCCAAGGATCTGATAACGTCCCCACACCGCACCTTGCTCCGAGCCACTGTCACCTCTGAACGTCTCACCTTGTCCCCTTAGTCTGCTGCACACAGCAGCCAGAATGATGGCAATGTTTTTACAACAAGAGCCAGGTCACAACAACATGCTATTCAAAACCTCCCATCTGACACTAAAAGCTCCCGTCCAATAGCTTTATGTAGTCACGCACAATCTCGCCCACCCTCCTTGGCCTTCTCTCCCACAGACTCCCACGTACACGCTCTACTCCCACCTGACTGGCCATTTAGCTGGTTCTCAAATGCTCCCAGCACAAGCCTGCCTCAGAGCCTTTGCTCTTGCTTCTCTACCTCGAATGCTCTTCCTCACAGAGCAGCACAGCTCATCCCCAGGAAGGCCCCCAACTACTTGGAAGAAACTCCTCTCCCCAGGCGCACCTATCCTCTGCTGGCACTTAGCACCATCGGACCATTACACGCTTTGCACCATTAAGAGCACACACTGTCCCCTGCCCTGGAATGTCCAGTCTGCAAGGACAGGGATTGTGTTGGTTTTATGCACTTCTGCATCCGCAGTGCCCAGAAAAGGGACAGGCACACAACAGAAGTTCATGAAAACTGTTCAAATGAGCAAACAAATGACTGGCTCAGAAGCCCCTTTAAAGAATGCTCATTCTATCACCAAAGCTCAGAGGAGCTCAGGAGAGGCGCAGCCTGGCAGCCACCTTCCCTGGGACAGAGCCTCAGATGCCAGAGGGGGCAGCAGAGGCTGCCCTGAAGTCCCTCACCAGCCCACGAAGTCAAGCTTCCTGGACAGCATACACAACCCCTCCAGGGCACTGGGGCCCACTCACCATGATGCCATTGTGGATGAAGCCACGGCGGTAGCGGGCCGGCTTCAGGTGAGGGTACTCCTCTGTGCTGGTCACACGGATGCCCCACACCTGCTTCCAGGCCTCATACAGCTGCACGTGCACCGGGTACACACCCGAGTGGTGGGGCGCCACTGCGTACCCCATGTCGGTGGGAATGCCATGCTCCTGCGAGAGGAAGGCCAGGGCAAGATAAGCATGGGATTCCTTCCCCTCTGGGCCTTATCTCCCCTTTACAGAAGGGGAGAGGAATCAGAGGCTAGAACTGCACTGCAGTGCGTCATGTTCTCACTGTACAGGTGGGGGAAAGTCAAGGCCCAGGAAGGGAGCCTTGGGATCTCAGTATGAGGGCTGGGCCAGAACTCTGACTCTGCCCCATGTGCAAGCCTTCTAGCACCCCACGCAAGAAAAGAGCAACAGGCTTGTCCTGCCTCTCTGGGCCTCTGCTTGGCTGGCGGGCCGAGGCTGAGCACCCAGGCCTTGTTCCCGCCCAGTCCAATGATAAGAGGTCGAGCTCCAGAAACAAGCAGGCTTGGGCCTAAGTCCTGACTGGACCCCTTAGCTGATGAGGCTTCCCTGAGCCCCACCTTTCTGTCTAAAAGTCAGGCTACCAATACCTGCCTCTGGGGCTCTCTAGGAGACGTGAGTGAGACAGTGGGTCTCAGGATATTCATAAAAAGCTGACAGATCAAACTGCAAAGGCAGAGTCCAGCAGCCCAGCCCCATCCCAGCCCCTCGCCCGCCCGGGTCTGCCTATAGGGAATCTTACTCACGACAGCGAACTTCTTGTTCAGGGCCATTTGCTCAGCCAGCACCGACTGGTTGTGGAAAAGGTGAGGCTGCATGTGGCTCCACATGTGGGGGAACCACCAGAACTCCTTCACATAGGACAGCAGCAGGTCGTCCCCCGCATCCTCGGCATCGGTACCTGCATGAAGCACAGGCCGCTCAGCCTGCCCAGCCACCGTGCTACCCTCCCCCGGGCCAGTGCACCGACCGCTCACAGCAGGGCAGTTACCTGGGCTACCGCATGGTGCAGATGGAGCCTAGGGGGCTATGGGGTGGCCTAGAGTGTGGCCTCAACTCACTGGTCTCCCCAAGTTCTCTCCTCTGGGCCCACAGGCCCATGCATGCAATGGGGGGGTTCAGAGGCAAAGATCTCAAGGGTTTCTTCCTGTTTTTCCATTGGGCCCTTTATCTTTTACTTACTGATTTGTAGAAGTTCTTTGTATATACTAGGCGTTGAACCCGCTGTCTCATACATATCACTACAAATACCTCCAATATGCTAAGGCTAATAATATTTAAAAATGCAGAGATAATCTAGAAGGGTTCAAGTAGGGCTTGGGGGCTATCTTGTACATTTGGCCCCCAAACTGTAGGCTAATTGGATTTTGTCTAGAATTCAAGAGCCGCTGCCATCCTGTGGCACATGCAGCGGGTAGCCAGGAGTGCCAGCTGCAGTGAGGTGCCTGAGAGTGGCCAGTGAGAGCCAAGACTAGAAATCAACTAGGACAGTGGTCGCCTCTGAGGTGGGTACAATAGTAGGGTGTTTTCACATCATATAGTATGTATTTCTGTTCTTAAAATTCAATTCATTTTTAAAGCAGAAATAGTACAAATAACATTAAAAGGCGGAACAGGGTAGAGATGAGAGGGAGAGGCGAGTGTGGCTTCTGTCCCCTGATAGACTCACTGGGGCTGTTGGCTCAGGGAGGCCATGGGGGTCGAAGGCACCCCAAAGGTAGGCCATCAGCCCCTAGCCAGCCCCCGGCCAGCCCCCTGACACTGTGCTCCAAGGGTCCAGCGGTTGAGGATCCCTTGGAAGTTGCTGGGGCCAGAGCCAGGCCTTACCTGTGTGGAAGAATTTCCCTGAGTATCCCATGTTGAAGGTGAAGTTAGGGATGTGTGTGCGGAGTTCGTTCTGTGTGTCAAACAGGGCCTAGGAAGGGCAGAGGAGGAAGAGAGCAGTGAGGGGAAGCAGCCAGGAGATGCCCCTCCTCCCACCAAGGGCCCCTCCTCCCACCAAGGGTCTGGCTGCTGCAAGACCTCTGATAAAGTCTGCAGGACTCAAGAACAAGCAGCAATGCAGGACCGTGCTGGATGTTAAGACTGCTGGGAAGGCAGCAGTGGAGCCCTGAAGCCTGCATGGGGGCCCTGGGGAGCAAGCAGCTCTGGGTGATGGCACGGGTCCCACAACCATGAAGCCAGACTGCTGCCTCCTCCACAGGCCCCAGCAAGGAAAGGCCTAGACCCTAGCCCGGGTCTGTGGCATGTCCTGCCAAAAAGATTCATAACTTCCCTAGGGCTCAGTGAAGTGTGGTTGGACACAAAGGTGTGGTTGGACTCTGGGCTGGGAATCAAAACATCCCTATGCTAAGAAACCTGCAAGTGCCCATTATGCTATGAAAGTACTTTGCAAGCTCACATTTCTGGCCCTCTTGCACTCCCAACGGCATCTCACCAAGGCCACGCACAGCTAGTGGGAAGGCAGGTGCCAGCTGTGCAACCTCGGTCAGGTTACCTCACCTCTCTGAGCCTCAGCATCCTCCTCTGTGAGATGGGACTTGCAGCAACACCCATCCCACGGGCTGTCATGAGAATCAGATGAGGCAACACAGACAAAGCACTGAAAGCAGAGTCGGGCACTGGCCAAGCCCCACTAAACTTGGTTACAATGTGTGCTGCACAGCCCAGATGGTACAAGCTAGTATGCAACCTTTGTGCTTGGAGAGGAAGGCTCTGTGTAGCTGGTGCATGCGGTTAAGAGTGAAAAAACCCATTTCTGCCCTTCCTGACTGGGGGACATTCACAGCAAGTGGGAGCCTGGGTGGTGCTGCGCTAACTCTGCCTGGAGCTCTCGGGAGAACCACCGCTCTGTCTCTGTAAGACACAGAAACGGCACAAACGCCATTATTCTCACTCCAAAAATGGGGCAATAAAAACCAAAAAGGACAACTCTGGGGCTTGAGGGGGACATGGTGAGTCCACGGTCTCCATTCCTAGTGGAATCAACGCTGGCCCAATCTCAAGATTTGCCCTGAGCAAAGTCACAGGTTACCTTGGAGAGGGCAGGGGGGCCACCAGAAAAGTGTCCTATGTAGAAAACACAAGTCTGTTTTGCCTGAGGTTGGTCATAGCATCATGTAAAGCCTCAGAGCTGGAAGGTTCAATGGGAGTCATCTTTCAATGGGGCGGCCCTGGGCGGGGGCTGACTAACAGAAAGCACGATGCATAGAGGGGCCTGCCTGGCCCACCAGCTCTAGGCCCGGAGCCTGGCCCTCACGCCAGCTACCCGAGCACCTCTGTGAAAACCCTGCCACTCCAGGAAACCGCCTATCTATCCCGTCTTGTCATTTTACCACTGAGGCTCAGAGACAAGAAGGGATTGGCCCAAGTCATCAGTCAATCAGGGTCAAAGTCAAACCTAAATGCAGGTCGTGACTCCCCACAGTGCTGGGGCCTCCATGCCAGCCGCCCTGCTGTGCACCTCTGGAGAGGTAAGGAAGGGCAGAGCCCACCACTGCCCAAGGAAAAGGGCTACACCCCACCAGGCCTCGCATCAGGTGGACAGAGGACACATCCAGCACCGAATCAGTGAGAAAGGCATTTCTTCTGGAAGTCTCTTCTTCAATCATCCTCCTCACAACAAAAAGAAGTCTCACTTCTGTGCTAGTATGTTTCTGACGCTTGCTAATCTTGCAGAGAGGCCGGGGACAGGGCATCTAGAATGTATCCCCATTTTATTTCACTGGGCCAGATGTGACGGCTGTTCTCAGCAACGCTGACTTCCCCACTGATGGCAGCGATGCTTCTGTGCAAATAGCTTTGAGTGAAACAGCAAGAAGATGAAAACTATTTTAAAGATTGCTTAATAGTCTTAACTTACAGACTTGTATTTAGCAGTGATGATTGACATGTGTGTAAAATTCCGTGGTTTGCAAAATGCTTTTACATGAAGTTTAGTTTGGTAAACACTTTTTTGAGTTAAACACATGCAATCCACTATTTACCAGTTAAAATATGCCTTCAGCCTGATTTGAGCTCTAATTCTTGTTTAAAGAGTTTTGCGTGAGCTCTGGCACTGACATAAACATTTTTAGAGAGTTAAAAATCATGTCTGGATGAAAAGGCAGATTAATGACCCACTCCCATCTCCGTTTCAGTAACTGGGTCTCTTCCTCCCTAGACACATTCTGAATGCCACACTCCAGATGCAAAACTCCTCCACATTCAATATGTCGATAGAATTTTAAATGACACTGACCTCTAATAAGACAATGAGTAAAGCCAACTGGCTGAGGAAAGGGCCGACAGCCCAGGCAGAGGGAGACAGCCAAGCCCGAAAAGGCTGGGAAGGCTGGACCTGCCGGGTGCCGGGACATACCTTCACGTCCTCCACCTTCATGCGTGTACCCTCCTTGCCCACAAAGATGTCGTCGATGTCCACCAGGATGTAGCGATCCAAAGGCAGCGACAGGCGCTTGCCGGTGAGGAAGGCCACAGCATCGACAAAGACAAGCTTGTGCAGCCAGAAGTTGAGATTGTTGCCGAACAGCACACGCTGGATCCCGTCGTGGAGGCCCAGGTCCTGGACCACCGTGGCGTGCAGCGCGGCATGCAGGCCAGCGTCCGCACCCAGGTGTGGGATGGACTCTGACGAGCGCGTCTTGGCCAACAGCACTGGCTCATAGGTGGAGTGGTTCGACTGGAACACTGTCCAGTCCTCACCGGGCAACACGCCCTTCTCCACCTCGCTGGGCCTTGTCACGTAGAGCAGAGGGGACTTGGGGTTGATGCTGCAGTCCTTCAGGCCCAGGTTCGAGTGCAGGAACAGGGGGAAGCCCTTGAGCTGCGCGCTCAGCAGGCTGTTCTCGTTGGCCTGCGGTGGGGGGAGTGGGTGTCAGATCCAGAACCCCAGTGGCCATAGGCTCTTGGGGGTAATGTCAACAATGTTCACTCCCATGGAGGCTGCCCATCTCCCTGTCTCTGTGCCAACCTGTGGAAACCGCTCCCCCACCAGAGACAATAGCAGCCACCAAGGACACGCGCACCAAAGCGAGGCTGTGTGTGGTTGTGTGCTGCCCTTGCAGGTTTGCTGCTAATCCTTATAGTGACCTGGGTGGAGGTATGGCTGTCATTGCCACTTCAGAGGTCACCAAGCCCAGACACAAGGTCACTGGCCCAAAACCACACACTCCAGCAGTTAAGAGCATGAAGTCTGGCACTAGACTGCCTGGCCTTGGGAAAGTCACACAACCTCTCCATGCCTCAGTTTCTTCTGCTACAAAATGTGGGAAAGAATGAAAACTACCTCCTGGGGGTGGGGGTGGTCGAGGAGGGTGAGTGTTAAAGCCAGCAAAGTGCTCAGAACAGAGCCAGCTCATTCTGTTTTCATGCCAACCTGGGAGGCAGGCTCCTTTGTTACGCCCTTCACAAGGGAAACTGAGGCTTTAGGGGAGTGCTGCCCAAAGTCACACAGGGATCAGGAGGACTCCAATTTGCAGTCAGAGGGCCTGAGCCTGGAGTCCACACACCGGACCTGCCTGGGGTTTCCAAATGGGCTTATGCCACACAGCCCTGTCTTCAGGAGTCTTGGAACAATACCAGTGGAGCAGAGATCAAAGAGGAGGTATCTATGGGGGCTGCAGGAACAAAGACACTCAGCATTCCCACCTCCCGATACGCCCCCAGCACCCTAAAGTCAGTCGCTCCCCTTCAAGAATCTAGTTCTCTGCTCCTCCCTTTTCCTTCTAGGTCTGCTGCCCATTCCCCGGGAATCTGCAGACAGTATCCACAGTCCCCTTCCCCCGTCCCTAGGTTCAGCCCCTGCTCCTCCACTCTATCCTTCACTCTCCTAGTCACCTAGTTATGGTACAATTTGTTCTTGTCCTTATACCGGTTCCATCTGTCTTGGCCTGGCAAACTCCTGCTCATCCTTTAAAACCCAATGCATCATACCCTCTTCTCTGTACTGACCACCCTGGGACCACAGCCTTAGCTGCAGCACTTCTCACCCCGAATGCTGTGGTACTGTTGAGGAGCTCTCTCCCACCCTCTGCTACCCAATCCAGGCTTAACACCCAGTGGGATCAAATGCATGTTTGATGAGTAAGCGGATTTTTTAAAAGAATGAAAGGACAGCTCCTGGGACCTGGTACATGAGAGCTGTTTAATACAGGTTTCATTTGTTTACCCACAGCTGTTTACCACACCAGGCACTATGCAAAGTGTCAGGGACACAGCAAGAAAACACAGACTTGGCCCCCACCCTCATGAACCTTAAAGTCAAGCAAGAAAGAGAGGCCTCAATCAAAACCATGAAGATAAACATAAAACCTCGGTGTGGCACACTGCACAGCAGACAGTCACAGTTCCAGAAGAACAGAAAACTGGGTGTAAAACAGCTGGCTCACGAAAGGATTTCTGGGGAAAGGGGACTTTGAATTAAGATTTAGAGAATGCATAAACAAGCAGGAGAGAGGTAAAGGACCAAGTCCAAAGGATACCAGTGCAAAGGCCCTGAGGTAGGAGAGACCTGCAGAGTAGTCCAGAGGAAGAGGAGGAGATGAGACAGACAGGTCAGCTGTGGCCAGAGCTGCAGGCCACTGGAGGTGTGAAGTGGTTGGAGGCAGCCACCCACAAACCATCAAAGGGTTTTGAATAGAGGAGTGACAGGTTTAAATGTGCATTTTAAAAAGTTCCATCTGGCTGCTGAGTGGGGAGTCTGTGGGTGGGGCAGAGCAAGCATGGAGGAAGGTCACCAAAGAGAGGGAAGCAGGTCATAGCAGGGCCCTGGAGAGATGGCCGGGGGAGGGCTGAGTTGTCCCCAAGCAGAGCTGCTTTGCTCAGAGAGGGGCTGTGACTCATCTCCTCCACACACAAATATTTCTTTCCAGTTTCCATTAAGGCACTACAGGGCCCTGCCTTATGAACTGTGATAAGGAGCCTGCTTTCCCGATTCTTCGCTCACTAGGAGCACCTGCCAGCTGCCCCCTCTGTCCTGAGGGTCAAAGCAGAGCTCTATCCTCCTCACCCAGCCAGACCAGCCCTGACCCCTGGGTAGTGTGAGAGGTAGGTGGTGGGGGTAACAACCTTTCAGGTCAGGTCTATCACCTACTGTGTCCTGGGAGACCACACTGGACCACAGGCCAGGGCCGGGGACGGAGTGGTGAGGACAGGGAGAGTGGATCCCATTTCAAAGCCCCGACCCAGAGTTGACTGCCAGAAACTCACAGTCCAGCCAGCTGCCCAGCTGGAAGACGACAAAAGAGAGAGAAAGCCAAGTGGCTGATGGTCCTCCCCAGTTGGCAATGAAAGGAACCATCTGGGGACAGGAATGGAGTATAAGCCTCACAGAGCTGAGACTGACCCCCATCTCATGGGAGGGAATCCCTCCTGTCCTCAGCCTGAAGTATCTACTCAGGAGACACCATGATTTCCACAGGGCTCGTGCAGGCCAAGGAAAGAAGCCTTGATCCAGAAATCAGAGGGTCTAGACCAGTCTGTGATAGTGACCAGCTGTATGACCTTGGCCCCCACATCTGTTCTCGGGGTCTCAGCTCCCCTGTCCAGTTATTTTGCTCACCTGGGATTAGGTTAGCTATCGTGAGCATGTCAGCTCTGATTTACAGCTGTCACTCTAGACACCCATTCATAACTTTTTGAGCCTCCACGCCTTAGTTGATTATAAAGTGCCTGCTTTCCAGGGAGAATTACACACAGTCGCGCCTGCAGTGCAATGAGTCCGGGTCCAGCACATTGTAAGTGCGTAACAAAGGAGGCCAGGGAGCCCTTGCTGCCCTCTGCCAGGATATGCTCAGTCCTAGGGTCTCTGGAATTGTAAGGTCAAACGGGGCGATTAAGTCCTGAAGCACCTCCTGGGTGCATGCTGGTCTGAGTTACAAAGTGCTACCACCTGCGGTGTTTGCTAGACATGGAAATGACAGAGCTTGGCAGCTGCCATACATTGGGTGGCTGTACCAGGCCTGCACTACTGCTTCCCACAGTGTCATGTCTGAGCTTTAACATGGCCCCACAAGGAGACACTGCGATTGACCCCACTTTACAAATGGGTCTCTCTGCTTATAAGTGACAAAAAAATCTGGGTTTTCCAGACCCTGCTCCCATACTGACCTGGGAGCCCAGTACCAATGGGACTAGAAAGGGAGTCTCCAGATCCCGGGAGTGCACATGCCCTCCAGCTCTGGCAAGCCCTGGGCAGAAACAGCCAGAAGGTGCAGCCTGACCACCAGAGGGCACGTTTGAGCAGAAAGTCCCAGGCCCCTTAGGCAATAGAAGAGGGCCTGGGATTGCTCAGGTACCCACAGTGGGACTCTGCAGGCCCGGTCCCTGCAGAGCAAAAAATTGGGGCCAGATAGGTTCCAAGCTCTGTGGTACCAATTGTGTCAAAGGCCACTATCCACTGCTGGGTCCGCAAAGACAAGGAGCTCTGTGTGCTGGATGTGACCTCTGCAACAAATTCTCCTAAATAAATCGTATTTGAGGCTCCTGGACTCATCATGCAGTGATTAAATTGAAGGTCCCCAGAGCCAGACTGCCTGGGCTTAATTCTAGATCTGTACTAACTAGAGGGGTGAGCCGGGGGCATGTTTCTCACCTCTCTGCCTCAGTTTCCTTCTCTCTTAAATCAGGATGATACCCACCTGCCTTGAGGATGGTTACAAGTGTAAAAGGAGCTGTGGCACAGTTTGTGGTGCTGGGGAATAACCAATAAATGTCAGTCACTGTGACATCTCTCGGGCTGTAGCTCTGACTCAATGTAATGAGGTTCCTGGCAGGAAGGGGAGCAGAGTCCAGGAGAAAAGAAAACACAGATAACGAGGACAGCCTGACATTCAACACTGTAAAGCCATAAACCAGGTCTGCATGTACCAGAGGCTAGTCTGTGAAAAAAAGCGTTCTGCAAACAGGCCAGCTGGGGACAAACTTCCCTGGGGCCTCTGCTGCAGGACTTGTCAGGGCCTTGGGTTTCTGGGCCCACAACCTTTGTAGTGGCAGAGCAAGCTGCTACACTTATTTGTGAAAGAGCATGCTCAGAGAAACCCTTCGCTCGACCGTGCATAGGGCTTGGCACACAGGATCGTCCACAAGCACTGGGGACCAGACACGGCCACCTCTGACACATCTGCTCCTCTGGTGCTAAGCAAGAACCTGCTTCATGAGCTGTGCACGCAGTGTTCCTCAGAGAACCACACGCTCCGCCCCGCCCCGCCCACCAGTCATGTATCAGGATGCTTCCCTTGGCCATCCTATCAAAAACAGTATCAAGGCCCCAATCCATCACCCTTATGCCCTTCCCCTGCTTTATCTCTCTGTAGTTATCACCATCTGCCACATCTTATGTTTATTTGTTCACTGTCATCCACTCCACCCTGCTCCCCGGCAATGGCAGCTCCGCGACAGCAGTGACTGCACACTCCAACAGCGCTGTCCCTGTGCCCAGCACAGGACCTGGAGCAGAGCAGGTCCTAGTGAACATCTGCTGAATAAAGAAACGAATTCCCCCAAACACCCCCCAGAGGCCCTGCTGCGTCTGCATCCCTCTTGCAGGCAGAGTTCTCTGACGAGCCCCTGGATGCCCAGCCTGGCCTCCCTTCCCAAGGACAGGCTCTCCATGCCACTTTCAGCAAGATCCCCGCAGCTGTTCTGGGGACACTGCAGAATCCAGAGCAGCTCATTTCCCCACTGAGAGTCCTTCTCCTCTTTCTTTCAGAGCAAAATGGCTCTGATTTGACAGGTGCATAACCTCCACACCTCACCCCAGCCAAGGGGAAAGGGCGCCAGATCCAGAGCTCCAATGGTCTACCTCTGAGCTCAAAACCCGGTTCTCCCCCTCACTGGCTGCACAGCTTTAGACACGCAACTTAACCCTGCTGAGCCTCGGTCACTCTTCTATAAAGAGGGGACACACTCCGTCCTTGGCGGCACTGCTCTGACAGGTTTCCAGGGACCTAGCACACATGTGCCAGACCCCAATTCCTCTGCCGTGCTCCTGACAAAGTTAATACTAAGTGCCCAGGAGGCACCAGGCCCGAGGGTGGCAAGCTCTTCACATCTACCCCTCTCGTTTGACCTCACAACCACCCCACGTGGGAAGCACTACCCTCACACCCACTTTTCAGGTGAGAAAAGTCACACAATCAACCAGCCAGGATGGAGAAAGGTTCAGAGGCAGTGAGGGCGCTGAGCTGCATGGGGCACAGCCCCTGCCTACCTTGAAGAAGCCGATGATGCCCACGCCGTAGGCCACACAGTACTTGTCCAGTAGCTCCCGGTTCCAGGAGTCCAGGTTGACATACTTGAGGATGTTCTCGTAGATGATGAGGGCAAAGCGGCCGCGGCCCTTGTCGGTGAGTGTGGGCATGTCACCCTTGCCCGGAGCAATCTCAGTGCGGTACTTGAAGCGACTGGATTCCAGGATGGCCACCACCTCCTGGCCCAGCTGCGAGTACAGGCTCTCCACAAACACCAGCACCAGTGGGTCCGTGCGGGAAGGGGCGACTGCCTGAATGGGCTTGAGGGGCAGCAGGCGGCTGGGGGCCACAGGCGGCGGGTCCCCACAGTCAGGCTCGGCAGCTTCCGCCGAGGGCTCCAGGCCCCGCTTCCAGCCATACAGGTAGTAGGCCGAGACAAAGACACTGAACAGGCAGAAGATGAACAGCAGAAACAGGACAGCCTGCGGGGATACGTGCCGACACAACCTACGGAGACGTGCCAGGGAGGGCATTCTGGCCCCCAAGACCTGGGCCACCGAAGGCTTGGCCTGCCCTGGCCACCCCAAGGCCCCACGCAAGAGGAAACACCAGAGTTGTCCACTGACCAACAAATTCACAGAGACTTAGCAAGCAAGGTCCTCAGTGGGCAGTGGGAGTGGAGGATCCGGGCCCCTGGCCCTTCCTCCCAGCCAGGGGCACAGTCCACAGGCTGGTTGCACTCCTTCCTTCCCCTGCGCCCCTTTATGTCACCATGGCAAACCCCCACGTGGTCCTGTGCACAGCAGAAGTGCCCCAGGGCGTCAGGGCCTCCTGGGGGGGCTGAGCAGCAGACAGAAGAACACTGGGTAGGCTTCAGGGTGCCGCATGCCGCTCACTCCGTGGGGCCTCTGGGGCCAAGGCTGTAGAAAGAAGAGTCAAAAATTAAGACTCAGACTGTGGGCTCTCCAGGTTCCCTGACTAGCTGGGCCCCACATCAAACACAGCCTCCCAACTGGGGTTTGGGGCAAGATCCTGAACCTCTGAGCCTCAGTTTCCCCATTTATGAAAAGAGGCTGACAATAGCACCCACCTCCCCAGACACTGGCGGATTAAATCCAATACTGTGTGTAAGTCACTGAGCACAGTCCCTAGCATATGGTGTCTACAATGGCAGTTGCTATTGTTATCAGTGTCCTACACTAAACCAAGAAAACTCCAGAAAAAAGGACAAAGTGAGACAATAAACATTTGCTAGACCTGGGAGCTAACAGTGGAGTTCTAAATTAGGACCTCATCATCTACTCTACCCATTTTCCTCTCAGACTGCGCCCAGAAGCCCCATCCAACAGATGAGAAACCAAGGCTCAGGCACAACAGTCAAGAGTCAGCCCAGGGCTGTCAGAGGTCGGTACCTTGGCTCTGCAAGAGGCCCCCTCAAGCAGTGATGACCTCATGTGTGAAATCACTACCCCTAGAGCACAGGCTTAGGGCCAAGGGTTAACTAAGTAAATGTGCCTGAGGAAGCCACCTCAAGAAATGGCAGCTGTGCAACAGGCACCCTCCACCCTCGGGTACCTGCCCTAAGGTACACCCCCCCCCCCGACAGCTGGAGACCAAGCCCCCAACATAATGAGGAGGAGACTGCTAGGCAACTAGGAAGAGGGGGAGACATCTCCCTCACTGTCCACTCAGGCAGCTAGAACTCTGGGTTCCCACCTCCCCCTCAGTCTGACCTGCCCATGCATCAGTCTCATGGGGGAGCCTACAGAGCCCCAACACTACACATACTACACAAAGGCCCCAATTTCCTCATCCCAAATAGCATCCTCACCATGCACCTCCAGTGTCCCTTAAACCTGAGTGGAAGCAGCTGCTGACAGCTGGAAGACAAAGACAGAGGTGTGCAGGGCTGTGCTGGCACAGCCAGGGAGAAAAATGTAAGCCTCAGACCTGGCCTTCAGGATGAAGAGCTTCCAGATTCCCTAAAGGGACAGCCCAAGACTGTACGGTGTGCTGACGCAGGCCCAGCACACGGAGGCGCAGCCATGGCGCTGCAAGGGCCTCTCCTCCAGGCGGTCACTGCGGAAGTGTGTGAACATTTCCCCAAAGACGGGGATCCCAGTGTTGTTTCCAAAAGTGAATGCCCAGCAACAGGAGCTTGTCTTCAGCAATTAGCACTCAAGCTTGTGAGGAGACCCCAAGCAGCCGTTTGTGGTGTGTCAAAGACACTGACACAGGAATATAATGATCAAATATGTCATTCAATTGGAAAATATTTATAAAACAGTATGGATGATGGCCAGAAACTGGTACTAAATCCAAAAAAATCCTTATCTATGAGTGATTTTTGTTATCCCTTTTTTTTGCTTCCTAAATTTTCCACAATAATCACCCATTATTTTTGTCAAAATAAGAAAACAAATATATTTAAAAGATGTGTTCAGAAGTAAGGGGCAGGACTGTGAAACAAGGAGGCATAAGGGATACCAAGTCTGCCCCCAGCTCTTCATGACAGGCTGTGTGATCCCGAGCACACCCTGTCCCTCTCTGGGCTCCTGTAGTACCATCTCTGGGCGCTCTCCCACCTCTGAAACTCTACAATCCACACGGACTATGTGGCAAGACTATGGGTAGCCTGAGGCAGCCAAGAAAACAGGCAGCTACAACGCAGGGGGTGGTAGTCAGAGGGGGGTATGGATGGGAGAGTGGGAGGAGGGAGCAGGTTTGACAGAACTAAGGGGGTTAGGGGATCTAGGGAAAGCTTCATGGAGGAAGCAGAACCTGAGCTGATGAGAAACAGGTAAGGGTTGACAGGGTAGGGAGTTAAGAGAAGGGTGGGGGACAGCTTGGAGAAAAGGGAGCATGAAGGGCTTTCTAGAGGCCCCCTGCAATTCCATGAGAGCAGGACAAAATGGGGCAGGTTTCTGTTTACTGTGTCCCATTCCCACCGATAAGGGCAGCCCTTTTGCCCTTCAGCAGTGGATGTCCTGCCTCTCAGTCAGGGCAGGAGCACAAGGTAGGAGGTAGAGGTGCCCAGACTGTGCCCAGCCTCCTGGCTGTCATCAAGGCCTGGGGGCACACCCACTTTCCCGATCCCCCACACACACTCAGTCCACTGCATTAACACCTTTTAGCACGTGTGGCAACTGATGCAGCCTCACGCGGCTGGGAGTCATGGACCCTTGTGGCAGGCTAGACACATCTTCCATAAAAAATATGCACATACACTGAAAACCTATCAATCCAAAGAGTTCAGACATCCATCTCTGAAGAGACTAATGGCCACAAGGACACCCTGGAGTGCCAGACGACTTCATTCGAACTCACTGCACACCCAAAGGCCACATGATACTGGACAAGTTAGCCAGCCTGGGGAGTGGCCCAGTTTCCTCACCCGGGAAAGAGGAAAACTGGACATCTCAAAGTTGTGAAAGTTAAATGAGCTGATTCCTGTCAAGTGCACACACCACGTCAGCACAAAATTTGGAACCCGGGTCAGCAGGTACTGTGATGACCCCTGTTCCTTACTTAATGTCCTCACAGTGTGCAGAACTGAGCCCACAGAGTGTCAAAGTCCATCCTCCCCCACTCTTTCTCAAGTCCCTAAGAGTTCTCAGAATCCAGAATCCCCATTTGTAGAGACCGTGCCCCTTCCAAAGGGGCTGGACGGGCAGGGTCTGGCTGGGGACAGGCCAGGCAGTTAGGTGGAAGGTCATGGCAAAGCACAGAACAGGGGGAGGGGGAGACAGAAAGAGAGTAAACCAACTCTCCCCAAAGAATGTGAAGTACCCTATTGGGGGGGGGGGGGGGGGGTCTGAGTCTGGCACCAGCCCCCAGCACTGCCCCCACCCCATGGCAACCTCCTCAAAGGCCTGGTGCCAGTTTTTCAAGGCTGTCTACACCCTCTGAGGTTCAAGGAATGAGGAACTGGGAGGCTTCTTTCTAAGCCTCCTGGAGTCATCAAGGTCTCAAGGTCAGCTGGAGGCTGAGGCCTCAATGTGCCCCCCTCACCCTGGGTCTACTAGTTCTTGCCCACCAGCCTCGCCCAACCAATCACCAAGTCACCAATCTTGGCCACGCCTTTGCCAATGAAACTCCCGTTGCCTGAACTGCTCCCCTACCCCGGGGACACTCACTCATCCTTCCAGACCCCAGCTCTCTGAAGTCATCCTCAGCTACCACCTCCTTTCCTGCCCCCACAATCCATCCCTTTGGACCCCACCCTGCTCCACAGGGCTGGAGAGTGAGAACCAGGCCCTCTGGCTAAAGCAGGCAGCAGACAAGCATTCCTCAGCTTGCAGAGCATTTTTCTTTAATCAGGACCTTTCACACAGAAGTCAGAACTTCTAACGTCTCTTTAGAAAGAGCACTTCTGGGATATGGGTCACACATCCCCACAGTCACCAGCACTGAGGAACTTACAGCGCTGGCCCAGATGGCAGGCCACGCCAGTTCACACAGTCCCAGGGCAACCCTCTTCCTTCACTTGCCTCCTTCCCTGGCCCTGGGTGCCCTGAGCATGCGGGTCCTGGCAGGGCCCCTCCGCGTGGCTGTGCAGCCTGCAGCCCCCAGTCAGGACCAGGACTGACTGTGCTGTCAGGTGCCTGGCGCAGAGGCCCTCCCCAATGCCCATTTCCTTTTCTCCTGCTCGTGTGTGCCCTGAAGGGCAGAGACAAGTCTGGTTCACCAAGGAACGTCCACCACTTTCCCCAGGCATGGGTACTCAGCATAGAAATGAAAAGCAGCTATTATTACTGCCATTTTTTTTTTTTTTTACATACAAGCTGGGGTACAGGCTAGAGGCGTGGGGCGGCGAGAGGGTTCACCAGAGACAGAGTGGGGAGCAGAACAGGCAGATCAGAAGTACACTGCTGAGGGGAGCAGCGGGTGAGGCAGGAGAGGTCTGCCCCACCATGTGGGATTCTCCCTGGCTGGGCGTCGAACTCGCGTCGCTGCAGCTGACAGCTCCACAATGCAGCGCTCAACCGCTGCGCCACCTGGGAGGCCCTATTACTGCCAATTTAAAGATGAGGAGACTGAGACCCCACAGAGTGGTGCCGTGCCACAGTAACATAGGCAGCCACTCACTCTTGACTCAAACGGGTTTCCTTCCTGACTTCAAATCTGGTCTTTCATTCTTCTATGGGACCCAAGCATTTCTGTAATAAAGATAACAACAATAATACCACTATAATTGTCATCACTGTTATTTTTTTACTGCTACTCTGTATTCAGCATTTACCATAAGCCTGGTGATGCTACGCACTTTTAGATACCTTATCTCATTTAATCCTCACAACATCTACTATTGTCATTCACATTTACAGTTGAGGGAAATGAGATTCAGAGAAGTAAAGTCACTGGCCCAAAATCACACAGCTAGTTAGTGACAAAACTTGAAGTTTGAACCCAGTCTCCAGGGGAGGGAGATGGCTTTAGAGCTTGCAGGTGAACCTTGGCCAGGATGGGCAGAGCAGGAGGGGGTCAGCCACTGAGACCTCAGCTCTCAGCCAGGCTCCCACTGCACTCTCCCAGCCCTAGGCCCAGCTTCCCCTGCCAAGGTGCTAGGGATAATGAATGAGATGCTCTGGTTGTCATGGAGATGCCATGGCAACGCGGCGCACTTTCGGGAAATACCACAGTAACTGTGGCCACCACTCTGGAGTTGAAAGTCACTCCCTATCCCACCTCCCACTCCAAAATGCTCCGGATTCTCCCCACAATCTGCTCTAGGACAGAGAGAAGGAGGTGGAGTTGCAGGGGCCTGTTCAGTAATCAGGCTACCAAGAGGGGAGGACCAGGGCGGGCTGGGCTCCACCCTGCTTGGACAAGCAGCTCCAGGAGTGAGCCCCAAGGCCTGGAGACTGTCCTTATGTCTCTGAGCCTTTCATGGTGCAGTGCACCTCATAACCTAGCTAGCACAGACAAGGTGCCTACTATGTGCAGCAGCCCGCCTCCTGCATAATGCAATTTCACATGGCATTTCATTTCCAAGCTCAGACCAGAGCCAGCTTGCCTTGGCGTGAGTCTGTCTCCATTACTTGCTAGCCTTGTCAACTTGGAGCAAACTCTCAACCTCTCTGAGCCTGTTTTCCCCAGTGTAAAAAGGGTTTATACTACCCTCTCTATGTTGCAGGACTGCTGCCAAGAAAAGGAGAGATGATCTCAGCACTTGGCACAAGGTGATATAAGTGATTATCCATTTCACAGATTAGGAAACTGAGGCTCAGGGAAGAACTGGCCCAAAGCCACCCATCAAATCCAAAAAGAGAGGGAGGGACTCAGGTATAGGAGCCCACTGGGGATCGAAACAGCAGAAGGTCCATCCCCTGCTCCCTTGCTTGAGACCACTGGGCACCAAGTATGACAGCAGACACTGAAGATACAGGCCTCTGCGCAACAAGGTTTTATGTCTCTGGTGTATGCTGTCTCAGGGTGACGGAGGAAGGATCCTGCAGCACTGCTCCCCAGCCCAGAATTTATTTTCTGCCTAGGTGACTCCTAACAATGACACACCCACACTCACATGCACACCAATGCATGGGCAAACTTGCAGGGCACTGACATGTCCATATGGTGTCATCACAGGCACCTGGGCCACAAGCACTAGCATGGGGGTTAGGGGAGTTGAAATGAGGGGCAGGAAGTGCCCTGCAAGCAGGCTCCAATGTGTGTGAGCAGGGTGTTGGGGACCAGTGGCTGCAGGCCAGGCACTGGTGGCCCTACCCACAATCCCAGGGCCACTCCCCACAGCTGACCCAGCCCCTCCCAGCCTGTCACACCCCTGGCACAATCACACCACCACCCACTACCCAGCCACACCCCACAGCCACTGGCTGCGCCAGCCACCCTGCCCCAGCCAGCCCCACCCACCCTGTACAGAGCAGGGAAGAAAAGCCTCCACATTTGCTTCCCAGCTGTGCGGGAGTTTCTCCAGCACAATTACACCCCAGGGAGCCAGAGACAAGAAGCAAATCCCCCTCCTCTACTGGAATGTGCTGCATGCCCCATCCCCCACAGGCCCTGAAGTGCTGCCTGGCCCAGGGCCAACCCACCCATCAGTCACCCCCAGTCCAGCACTGCCACCAGAGACTATCGACAGTCTGACCCAATCTTAGGGCCTCTGAGCTCTCCCTCCATCCTGCAGAGAGCACAGGGGACGCTGAGACCCAAAAGAAAAAGAGATGAGAGGGGGGTGGGGAGGTGGAGAAGGTGCCCCAGGCCTGCCTCTCCCCCACCAACCTCAGCCCCATTTTCTTGTCTCTTAAAACCTACACATCCTCTTCCATGCCCAGCCTCAGCCCAGAGTTGGGTTTTCCAGGCCATGGCCTTCAAGTGCTAGATGAGCTCTCCTGGCCCCTGCCACCATGCCACGCCAGATTCATGCTGCCAGACATCACTGCTCTGGCAACTTCAGGAACTGGTTCCCAACTTCACAGAAGTGGTGCAAACCACAGCAGTCTCCTAAAGCTAAGGGCATTACTACAGACTCCATGGATAAGACATGGCCTGCGTACATCACATGCTATCATGCAACCCTCACACAGCACCATCGCCTACAGTGCCCTCATTTCACAGGTGAAGGAAACTGAGGCCGGGTGCCCTGCACTGTCCACAAAGCCGGGATGACTGGACGTCTTGGCACAGAGCTGCCTGGCTTCGGAACCTGGGCTCAGCATCGTTCAGCCACAGGCTCCCTCTGAGTCCACCCAGGTGGCTAACGCACACCGCACACTGCGCAGCCCACCTCTGCTCCTTCCCTCCTCTTCAGGATGCTGTTTTCATCCATATTATGTGTGCTTTCACATCAAAAACAGCCTCTAAACATCCTTCTTGGAAACAGACCCACAAATCATCCATCAATCAACTAGCAAACAAAGCATAAAGCGCAGGTTCACTCTCAGGCTCTCAACCTGGGATCTGTTCTGGGTTTGCTGGCCAGAATGCCCGAAAGGAAACCTCAGAAGCTCAGATCCCACTTGCTGAGAATTTGTCTTTCTTCCAGCTGGGCCTGAGAGTTGAAAGTTCACCTTTGCACAGGCTCTGAAGGAAGGGTTTACTGAGCAAACAAACAAGACAGTTGGGGGGTGGGGGCAGAGTAGAAAGCTGGGCAGGTCAGGATCAGCTGCCCTCCAGTCTCAAGGCCAAGCTCCCCTTCCAGTGTCACTGAAGCTCCAGAGGCAGATCAGGGTGGGCAGGTCCATCACCCACTGTGTTATTCATTAGCAATGAACCACCCAACCTTCGAATCTGTCTGTGACAGTCAAATCCACCCTTACCTACTTGTCTTAGGTTCAGATCACAAGCCCCAAAAGGAATGGAATATTTCCTTGCACATATCATAACCCCCACACTGACAATGGCTAGTATAGACTAAACTTGTGGTAACTCACTAGCCCCACACCAGGCCCATGCTGACAGCTTTTCCTGATTTATCACAGCCAATCCTCACACCCTGAGAGGCAGTGTCACTGACATGTGCACTGTACAGAGAAGGAAACCTAGGCTCAGAGAGGGTAAGCAACTGACTCAAGGTCACACAGCTGAGCAGAGGTAGAGCTAGTCTGACCCCATGCCAGCCCACCTTGGAACCCAAACTTATAACCCCTATGAAGTCCCGTTGCCCAGCATTCCACATCATTCCCTAGCCAGAGTATACCAGAGAGAAGCTTCCTGCAGGTAACCAGTCCCAGGCTGCCTAAACCAGGCTGACTCAGCTTCTCCAGAAATAGGAAAGCCGGGCCTCCCTGGTGGCGCAAGGGGTTAAGTCTCAGCACTATGAAGCTATCCACAGCTACTGCAGCATGAGTTTGATCCCTGGCCAGGGAGCTTCCCACATGGCGAAGCAGACCTCTCCTACCTCACCCACTGCTCCCCTCAGCAGTGTATTTCAGTGGATCCGCCTGTTCTGCTCCCCACTCTGTCTCTGGTGAATCCTCTCACCTCTGGCCTACACCTCAGCTTGTATGCATAAATAAGTAAAAATAAATCTTTAAAAAAAAAAAAAGAAACGGGAAAGCCTTCATCCCTAGGAAGGGACCTCAGCAGGAGGGTCCTTGCCTTCCCTGACTTAAGAGGCCCTTGCTAAGGAAGAGAGTCAGAAGTACAGGGAGGAAGCAGGAGATCTAGTTAACAGGCCAATTCTGAAGACAATGGTGATCACACACCTCCATGGTCTGCTGCAAGCCACACACTACACAAAGCACCTCCCAAGCATGACCTCATGCTTTTGTCATTTATTCTCAATGACTGCAAACAAGTTCACCATGCCCTGTACTTCCCCCTCCCTGCACCTCTGCAGAGGAGCAGGGAAGTGCTGGTTGACATCAGCTCCTAAGCCCCCACATGCTCACTCACCCCAGGTCTCTAGATACCTGAACTTCCTGAAATGCAGACATACTAGTGGAACCTCCATCTACTGAATGTGGAAACAAAATCCACAAGGGCCTGCCTGGTGTACCCATCATGCCAGCACCTCCACTGGCTTCCTACTGGCGTGGGCTAGACCCCGGAGTTTGTGAGTTTGTGAACTGCTGAAGTTAGCAGCCTTTGAAAGCTTAATGAAGGCTGCAGTGGGTTTTCCCTGGACAATGCCGCATTCCACACAAGTTCAGGGTGGTGGGAGTCAGCCCCCCCAAAGCGGCTCTCTCCATAGTCTAGATAGGGCTGAAGCCAAAAAAGGTACACTCGGAACAACCTGGGACCTCACTCTTCATCCAGCAACCCACGGTGCTGTGGTCAATCTTTAATTCTCAGACATGTGGGCTTCAGGTGGCTCTGCCAACTTGCCAAGTTGTCAGGTGAAGCCCAAGAGAAACTAAGCCCTCCCTTCCTCTATCAGCTGCCACCTCCTTCTCCGGCATCAGGAACCTGCCAGGGCAGCTGAGGAGCAGGGACACTGGAGGAACCTGCTGCTGATCTTGAAAGGGACAGGACCCAGTGCCAAGCCTGCCCCAGCCCTGTTCCTGTACCCCTCCTTTGTGGTATGAACATGCACACATTGTACTACAACCACCAGACAGGAGACGCACCGGGGGTGTGCAGGGGGCTCAGGCCCAGTCAGAGGGGATGGGGAGGCTGGGGAGAAAATGACAAGACCTACCAGAGCCCGGACAGCGGCTGCTCAGCTCTGCTTCACTCCACTGTGTCCTCTCAATAGCTCCACACACCTCACTTAACACAGCCACACCTAATACCGAGCCAAGACAAATGGCATTACTGTCGCCCAATCCCCTCCCTGAGGGAAAAGGGGGTGGCCCCGGGACACCCTGAGCCACCAACCACCTTCCCAGAAGCTTCCACCCCCGCCACCACCATGTCCCTCACCAGAGGCCACTAGTCCCTACCTCAGAAGTCCTGCCCAACTCTGCCTCACACTCAGGGACCCTCACAGTGGGCAGGGACCCCCCTCCCCATCTGGACTTGCTATCACTCTAGAGAAGAAATCACATTCCTCCTCCTCATGCCAACTTGTCCTCTGGAGGTGTGGAAGGAGGCCACGCTGGCAGCAAGGTAACAGCCACTGGCTCCACCTGACTCCCTCTGACTCCCCCTGTGATCTGAATCAAGGTCCTTCCCTCTCCAGGCCTCAGTTTCCACATCTGTCCAGAGACCAGGAAGAAGAACTGTTCTTCTCCACCGGGGCCAGCTGCTATCTATGACATTGGGTTTTGGCCCCAACCCACCACAGCCCTGCTGCCAGCCCTCCCCGACTCCCAGAAGGAGGGTGTCTAGCAGCGTGGCAAGTGTAGGGGCCAGTGCCAGAGCACTGTGGCACTAAAGCTGAAAAGGGCCCTACAGAGCCCC
This sequence comes from Scalopus aquaticus, assembly GCA_004024925.1. Lineage (NCBI taxonomy): Eukaryota > Metazoa > Chordata > Mammalia > Eulipotyphla > Talpidae > Scalopus > Scalopus aquaticus. The sequence goes on along the minus strand of PVIJ01009526.1, from coordinate 32,695 downwards.
AAGGGGAGTGGCCGCTGGGGCCCAGCCACACTGGAGCCAGGCCAGGCAGCCTGCGTCTGCCCTTCAGCAGCAAATACCAGAACCGGCTACAGGGTGCATGTCTTTTAAGAGGACACCTCGGAGAGCACAAGGTCAGTAACCTGTTAATACCAAAATTTCAGGCTCCGAGAGCAGCAAAGAGAAAAAAAGAAGCTGTGTTTATATCTGCAAATCTTAGGAAAGAGACCGGGCAGCAGGGCCAGGCACCTCACATAACACAAGGGTGGTCTAGGATCCCCCCAGCCGGGGCAGATTCCAGGACCTTCCGCTGGGATAGGCCGCCTCAGCTGCCTCTTTAACAAGTCCCCTGAGGCCCAGCCAACGGGCCCAGTGGTGGTGGGGAGACTTGTAAAGATGGACGCCCCCTACCAGGCTGCCTGCAAAGGCTCCTGTGGCCAGAGTAAGAGGGGGAGCAAAGAGACAGGGAAGTTTTGAGGCACCAGAAACCACAGAAGTCCCCCAATCACCTGAAGGCCTGGTGGGCATACCACCAGGCCTGCTGAGACCAGGGATGCTTCATGGTGCTCGGGAAAACGTCCCTCAAGACTCACTGGGACCTGTCAATAATACCACAGGAGCCTGTCGCCAAACATACCTTAGGGGTGAAGGGCTCAACATGCCTCCATGGGCAGCTGGTGGGGGTGGGGGTGGGGAGCCTCGCTTTCCCTAGAACATAGAGAGCAATGACATAGAGCAAAGAGCTCTGGGCAACCCACTTATCACAGACATCTTTAAAAGAGGCCTGGGGGGCTCAGTGAGACTCCAGAAGGTGCCTTGCAGGTGTCCCCACATCTTTAAGGCTCAGGGACCAATGCCTAGGGTCAAGGGACTACAGCTCTGACCTGAGACCTCAGCTAGGGAGAGGCAGGCCAGGCAGCAAGCACAGACGCTAAGGAGGCGCATGCTCTCCGGCACGCTGCACCTGCACGGCACTGAGAGCGAGCTGCCCCTCCTGGCAGCACCCCAAAGCATGTGCTCCTTTGAGTCTCATCGAGGTGCTCCACTGGCCTCACCCCAGACCCAGCCTTGCACTGGCCTGTTCAAGGATCTCAGGCAAGTGCCTGCTCCTTTCTGGGTCTTGCCTTTTCCACCCACGCAATGAAATGGTGCCAGGAGACTCCATGGGCCCACCTAAGCTGGGTGATTCTGAAGGGAACAAAAATGGCCTACCCATCACCCATCAGTCACCAGGCTCCAGGGGAAAGCTCATTATACTGTCACTCTATATAGCTGTGTGGGGCCCTTTGCTAATAAGTGCTTGATACCCCCTTCATCAGGACTTCATGATGTGGAAACTGAGGCTCCTGCAGGAAGTTTCCTCAAGCTCCTAGTTGGGAAACCCTCAGCTGAGATTCCAACTGGCATCTGACTTTAATTCCTACATCCCATGGCATCAGCCACAGATAACCCTAAACCCACAGGACTGGCAGATGTAACTGAGTCTTTGCACCTCCCACATCCTCCAGGGCACAGCTCAGGGCTGATGTGAAAGGTGGCTGGTGGAGGCTGGGACAGGCAGGCAGGAGGCGAAGCCGCGTGGGCGTTGAGCCTCTGAGGCACCAGAAGCCACAGAAGCCCCCTAACCGCCTGCGGGCCTGTGGGCACACCACCAGGCCTGCTGAGACCAGGGAGGCTTCATGATGGTGCTCTTACTCTGGCCACAGGAGCCTTTGCAGGCAGCCTGGTAGGGGGCGTCCATCTAGACAAGTCTCCCCACGACCACTGGGCCTGTTGGCTGGGCCTCTAGTCAAGACAGCTGCCCACCACTGTGGCTACAGCACCCTCCTCGCCATGGCCATCAGCATGCCACAGCTACCACCATGACATTTTAAAATCACAATGCAGCTGTGAAATTTTTTCCGCAGACATTACTTTGGTGCCACATGGTAAGATCAGAGCATGGATTTCTACCCCCTTTCTCAAATGAGGGAAGCGGGGTCCCCAGAGGAGGAGTGACTTCCCCAAAAGCACACAGTGGGACAGACAGGGTTTGAGAATGACCTTGAAAGTCTACATCTTCTGCTATCCAGGCCTGGCTCTGTCTTTACAGTTCAGCCAGCACTGCCAGGCCTTTATAAGGGCAATGATTCGATTTTGAGAGCTCACCATGGGCAGACATCACTCCTAGCACTTCACATATTATCTCATTTAATCATCACGACAGCCTCGCACATTCAGTACTGCTGCTGTTTGAAATTCACAGACAGACTGTGAGGCTCAGAAACATGGAGTCTCTGGCCACAGGCCTCTGAGCTAGAAGAGCCCTGAGCTGGGACTCAGATTGAGGTTTATCTGCCTCCTGGGCCTGAGCTCACCCTCCACACTGCATTGCTCTGTCTAGAGGGGACAGGAGACCAGACACAGGAAAAGTGTGTGTGCTTGGTAGGTTATGGCGAGATTATGATAATAGGAGGACAAACAAAACTCTTAGAGAGCCCACACGACGGAGGTTGTTATAGACGTCTGGGCAGGAGGCCAGGAGTCCGAGCAAGGGACATGGGAACAGAGGGAGGTGACAGATAGGAGGGAGACGGCCTTGCAAGACCTTGGTCAAGTGCCTTGCTAGCTCAGGATCTCAATTTACCCAGCTGTTAAGAAAAGTCCCTGGAATATCTCCAGAGCCTCCCCCAAAAACCCTTGAACCCTGGGAAAACAAGCAATGCTTGGTGACAGCCTGGCGTCCAGCCCTGGGGGACTCTGAAATGTCCTTGGCTGTCCTGGCACGGCTCAACTATTGGAAAACAGGCTTGCAAAACCACAGGACTCGGCTGGCATGCCTGGGCACCACTGAAGTGTGGGTCTGGAGGGGGCTACATGCCTCCCATTGTCAATCTCTCCACGGCTCCACTAGCAAGGGCTGCACCAGCCTAGACGTAGATGAGGCGCTAAGGTCACATCCAAGTATCCAGTGGAATGCCACTCCAGGCCTGCCCTGACCCTGCCAGCCCTCTCCAGAGCCCTGCACACAATTCAAGTCCGCTCGATGTCACACCCCCCAAAGTCCCTTACTCACATTCCCTATGGTCAGTCCCTGGGAAGAAGAGACAAGGGGACCTATGGGAGGCTTTAGGGAAAATGATGCAGGGACCTGTATAAGGCAGAGGCTGCCCACCCAGGTCAGTGAAGCCCCTGAGGCGGCGGCGGTCACGACAGCCCACCAGTGCTTGTTCTCAGTTCCCATTCTGGCAGTGGGAAGAGGCTCAGCGACTTGCCAAGAGGACTCAGCCCAAGTGTCCACACTCAGAGCTGCCCCCTCGACCACACACCTAACATGCTCCTACTCAATAATCTCCTGTGGCTCCCACCGCCCACTGTGCAGAGCCATTCAACCTACCCAACCTCACGGGCTGCTGTGACTAACTAACTGGGTGTGGTATGTGACAGGGCCTTTGTCAAGTGCTTTACACACACTTTCTCATTTAACCCACATGGTAACCCTGTGACACAGGTTACTGTGACTGACCCATTTTCACAGATGAGAAACTGAAGCTCAGAGAGGATGCCACTAGCCCATAATCTTGCAGCCAAGGGAATCGCACTCACAGTTCTTGACCACTGTCGTATATGGCCTCCTCAAGTGCTCCCTGCGACACTCAGAAGCCTGTGGCCAGCTCAGCACTTCTATGGACAGTGGGGAACCAAGGCACAGAGCCAGGACAAGATCTGAGGCCTCTGGCATCCCCTTGCAGGTATCCCTGACCCCTACTCTAGGCTGAACCACCACCCAAGAGGCATGGGGTGGAAGGCCAGCCCGCTGCCACAGCAGAGACCTCAGAATCTTCCCTTGGCTCTGTCCAAAGGAAGGGAAAAGCAAGAGGAGGTTTGCAGAGAGAGCAAAGACAAGGAGGGCCCAGAAAAGATTTGTTCTTACAGTACAGACCCTCAGGGTTTGGGGGTCCTCAGGGCACCCTCTCACACCCTTTCAAGAACAAGACCATGTTGGCCCAAGACCATCTCTACCCAAGTGTCCCCTCCCCCAGTGTATGCTCTGACCTAACACATCTGATCTGGAATCCCCATCTTCCCAAACCTGCTAGTCCAGCAGATTCCCCTGCCTCAGGAAACGGGAACCCTGTCTTCCCTGTGGCTAGAATCCTGCCATAGACGCTCTTTCTCTTGCACCCCAGACCCCTACTCCATCAGCTCAGCCTGTACAAGTGAGCCAAATTCTGGGGTGCGGTGCCTACACTGAATGTCCTCTCAGTCAGTTCTACTTCCACTCCCTGTCTCTTCTCCCCTAAGGAAATCCCCCTGATCCCTCTCAAATGCCTGTCCAAACAGGTCAGACCTCCACCCCAGCCCTCCAGCAGCTTCCCTTTAGTCAGACTAGACAATCCTCCAAGGGCAGCAGGCCTTCCAGGTGGGCCCGCAAGTTCCCCCTGGTCCCGTCTTCCATCACAACCAGCCTGTTCTCTCTGCCCTAGGCGCGAGTCCCCTGCTGCTCCTCAGCTTCTCCCCTCACCTCCTTCCTTGAGGGCCCTGAGTGGCTGTTCCCCAGACGTGCCCCACTCCCACCCCACCCCTGGATCTGCTGTCCCCTTACCCAAGACTTTCCACAATCACCTGACCCAGCGGAGCCCCTCTCACACATCACACTTTCTACCCTCAACCAGTTTTATTTTTCTCCCAGGCATTTCCCACCACCTGACAAATCGCTAGCATCAGACTGGCATGTGTTGGTTTGCTGACTCCGTCCTACTGGGGACCGTCAGCCCCAAGTCCAGAACAGGGACTAGGCCGTTTTAGTCGGCACCGTTTCCAGAGATAGAAGTCAGGAGATGCTTCATAAAAATGTGTTGGCTGAAGAAATACTGCCATTCTCCTTTGAGCGCACCTTTGGGTTCCTGCAGCCCCCGAGAAGACAGGGTAACCTGGAGGGTGACCAAACATGCTACCTGTGTGAGCTGAAACATGAGGACTGTCACGTGACCAGCTAGCTGCAGCCAAACCCCGACCCTGCCCTGGAGCAGCTGCCCACTTGGACCAGGACACGACTTTGCATCTGTCCCTATCTGACACCTCAGCCCATCCTTTCAGTTGCTAAGAGAGAACCTAGTCTGACAGTGGGGCCTATGGGTGGCTCCAGAGGCAGGAACATGGGTCGGCTTGCTGCTGCCCTCCCAGCTGCCAGTGCTGCAGGGTCCTGCTTCTGACCTGTGCCCCCAGCAATAGGAGGTGGAGGAGGGAGGCCCAACACCACGCCTGCCCTTTTCCTGTTGTCAGCAGAGAACCATCAGAAGGAAGCTTTGTTCTCAGAATAAAGAGCATGGAGTCCGGTGCCAGGCGGAAACGGGCACAGAGGCAGCTGGCCCATTAGAGACAAGGAAAAATAAAAAAGTGGGATGGAGGCTGTCTAAGGGGTAATTTGCACACCCAACCGGTTTCATGCCTCAAGGGTGGCTGTGACAGCGGTGGCTGCACTGTTCCAGGCCCTGGACTCGAGGTCATCACAATCACCCAATTGTCCAAGCTGGGTGATCTGGAGCTGGTCCAATAGCGGGAGGTGGGGACAGAGGCGCGTTGCCTTGCCCAGGGCTCTAGAAGCCTGGAGGCCAGGCCCAGCTGTCCAGGCACAGACATGCAGCAGTCAGAGGGTCTCTCCTTCCATATACCTCGGTCTGCCCATCTATGAATGGCTCTCCGCACCTATACTTGAAGTGTTAGACTGCCTGCCACAGCACCACATGGGGGGAGCCTCTCAGCCTGTGGCCAGGCCACTGCCCACCCCCAACCCAGTCCTCCATATTATTTGGGTATAAGCCTTCCCTGTGGGGCCTCACACTGGAACACAACCCTCACCTGGCTCCCAGCCTACTTCCTTTCCTGGCATCAAGGTGCTCCTCTCCCGAGCTGTTACCTGAAGAAATGAAACAGCTCTGTGCCTGGCCGAGGTAAGGGCAGAACCGGGAGCCCCTATGTACCCAGTCACTGGCATTTGTATCATCCCCGTTATCTTCTCCAAGGATGGCTCACAAGATGCCAAAGACACCAGGAAGAGCCCACTAGTTGTTGTACAGAGGGCAAAAGAGAAGCCCAGAGAGGCAGAGGGGCATACTGATGTCACACAGCAGTGCTGCTCTCTCCCAGCCTGGGCCCCATGTCCTCAAAGCACATGCATAGACTAAATCACATGCATAGGTCTAAATCTTCAGGGCTGAGAACACTGTACCCTAGGCTGAGGGACTCAAAAATGCGGGTCAGATGCATCTTTTTATAAGCTCTCAGGCCTTTCTTGTACCCAAAACAACTGCAAATCCCAGCTATGACTTCTTCCAGAAGAAGACATCTTAGCTGGCCTCAAGGAATGGTAAGGATTTCAATTTTAAAAAAAGGTAAAATAAACCTTGGATGGACAAACAGCTGGATAAAAGTGCTCGTGGATAAAGCATGCACTCTAGGGAGAGAATAAAGCAGAGAAAGGCCCAAAGAAGGAGACTCCCACCTTCCACCTACCCCATGTTCTCTCAGGACACAGTCCAGACCCCTGAAAGCAGATCCCTGCCTCCTTCTCCACAAACTCTCCCAACCCCCCTGGGAGAGTGATCAGTTAAATGTTCCTCTCCTTGGTTACACTGTGGGCCATGTGTGTTGACTACTTATCTGCTGCTTAAAAAGCCACCTGGGTCAGTGGCAAAGCAGTCCCAGCTTATTGGGGAGAAGGATTTGAGAACCTGAGGGCAGGCAAATCTAAAGGCCTCTATTAAGTGGAAAATTCACAGCCGATAGTGTGCACCACTACACATCCTCATCCATAAAGAAAGCAGTTAGTATGCTCCTGCTGTGTACATGGACCTGAGCCTGAGCACAATGCTTTGAGGAACAGAAGCTCTGAGGGACAGAGAAGAGTCTGCACTCTACCCACTACCTCAAAAGCCCACAAAGGAGACAGACAAGGCATCTCGTTACAAGGCAGGAGAGAATGGAGTCCATGCCTTCAGGGTGGAGTTGGAACGCAGATGCCTAGGGAGCCAGAAAGATCATGTAAGTGTGTGAAGTGGCTGGGTGGGGATGGGGCAAAGTGGAGCGGACATGCCTTGTCTCCAAGAGCGGTCACCGGAGAATGTGGGCTCAAGGTCTTCTGAGATTCTCATACTTGAATGAAAGCCAGGAGTTGTTTGGGTTTTTTGTTTGTTTGTTTTTGTTTTATGTAAAATCTCCTGTTGGCCACTAGCTCAGTAGTTGGCCTGGCCAAACAAAATCTGCCCACAGGACAGGATATGGCCTGTCAGTTTGAGACCTCTGTTTTCTTAAAAGGGACAGAAGGACACACCGCGGAGCTCAGCAGAGGGTGACTTCCCTAGAGCTGAGACATCAGGGAAAACTTCCTGGAAGAAGAGGCATTGGTGCTGGGCTGCAGGGATGTGAGGGGAGGGAGTGGGCATAACCACTGGAACCAAAGAGCCATGGATGAAAGGTCTTCCCAGTCAAGAACCAGCCTCTCCCCCCAAAAGGAATCCCCAAAGCAAGCAGAGGCACTGGCTCTGTCTGTCCCCAGGTGTCAGGAGGAGGGGCCTGCCTGGCCAACAAACCCTCCAGACTAAATCAATCAGCACAGAATAGCATGGGCTCGATTTCATCCCTGGAGCTTGCAGAACTGGTCACAGCTAATGCAACAGCTCTATGGGGAAGGGAGAGAAAGAGACAATGGAGGACCAAAAAAAAAAAAGGAGGTTGAGAATCCTGTCTGGCCTGGCGAGGCCCAGCCAGTTACATAACCCTGCCTCAGGACAAAGCCATGCTCAAGGCACACGGAAGGCCTGGGCCAGGGAGCCCTTGAGTTACAGAGGGTTGCCCCTGCTTCCCCTGCCCACCCCTCCCCTCCAACCTTGCCCTGAGGCTCTCAAGTACAGAGAGCAAAATTCCAAGATAAGGTACTTAACAGGATCACACAGCAAATTAGCAGCAGAACTGGAACTAATAATAATAACAGCAAACTTTACCAAATGATTGCTTTGGATCAGGCAGAGGGTTAAGTCCTTTGCACATTTAAAGTCTGTAATACCAGAGCTATTCTTGTTATTCCCATTTTGTAGATGGGAACTGAGGCAAACACAGGCATACACAGAGGGTTGCGCAGTTGGTGAGTGAGCTGGTTAACAACCAACGGCAGCCTGGAGCCCACTCTCTGAACCGTGATACTAGACTGCCACCAGGCTGCAAACAGAACAGCCCCCTAGCAGCCCTCACTCCAGTCTCAGTGGTGCGCGCATGCTGCCCCCCCCACCGCAGCACTTCTGCGGTTGCCCAGCCCTCTGACAACCTGGTGGAACTTACAGATTCTCTCTGCAGAAAAAGAATGCACAGAAATGCCTACAAAATGCTGCACCTGATTTCAGGGGCCCACAGACCTCTTCATGGGGTAAAGATCATGGGATAAACAAAGAGAAACAGTTCAGAGGGAGGGGGCTCCCCCAAGCTCTCTAGGCGCCCTCCTATCTATGAACTTGGAGCCTAAACACGGGACCACCTTAGTCCACAGCCATGGACATGAATCAGAGCTCAGGGCCTAGTCACCCTCAGGGATGGGAAAACAGAATGAATCAAGGCACACAACAGCCTTCGCCTCTGCACCTACTGGGAGTGATTCATAGTCCCAGCTGCTGGGCACATGGCACACAGCTGGGCCCTGGCATCTGGGCGGGGGTGGCATCACCAGCGACACCATCCCAGCCCTCTCCCTACAAAGCAAGTCACCACCCAGTGTGTTCACCTCACTGCAGAAAGACCTGGCCCTACCTGCACCCACTCTGGGAAATCCCCAAGGCGGAACCTCTACAGGCCTTGCCCAGCCTCCACACAGGCCCAAGCCCAGGGAGCCATAGACAGACAGCCCCTACAAAGCACCTGAAGACCAGCATCTAGTCCCATGTCTTCTGCTGCCTCATGGTGCCACCTCAAGTGGCCCCTCCCACGCTTCCCAGAGCTTCGGTTTCACCACAGGTCAAATGGAAAGACTCCCAATCAATTCCTTCCCAGCTCCAAAGCCCTGAGTCTATAAACAACAGCGTCTGCCAAATTTCACGGAGCTGTGGGGTCCTGCTTTCAAGAAGTTACATAAACATCCTCAGAGAAACAAAAGTCAAACCTACAGACTTCTTTTTTTGTTTAAGGCTATCAGAAGTCTTTTTTATAGTCCAACTTCCCCTATCCCACTTCCATTGTTCCAAATATCCTCTCAGGACCTAGAAAATACATTTGGTTTCCGTCTGGAGCTTGGGCTTCTTGGTGTTCTTCCTCTTAGAAACCACCCCACCCCTCCTTGGCAGCCTTCTCCCCAGGACACACCCATGTCTGCCCCCAGCACTGCTCTGGGCCACCCTGAGGGCTACCCAACCTGCCCAAGATGGGAGACAGGGCAGGAACAGATTTCAGAAATAAACCCTTCCCTGGTCAGGATAGAGAGAGCTCTGGGTTCTGGTCCAAAATGTAACAAGTTATGTGGCCTGGTGAGGGTGAGCAGCTGTTCCTCTCTGAGACTGTTTCCCACCGAAGAGTGGAGTCCCTGCACTGTGTCAGGAAAGCCCTGGGGACACTGAGGCAGAAAGAACAGCAGGATAGACTGTGGACTCTGTTCTTGCTCCTCCACTCCGTCTGAACTCCAGAGAAGACCCACTTTTTGCTCTTACTGTCTCCCCTGCCCTAGCTGTGGGACCTTGAAATCAGCCCTGAGCCTCCCAGTCTGAAACAGCCTGCGCACAGAGCAGGGAAAAGGACCATGTCTGCAGTGGAGGCCCCAACTTGGAGGCTTGAAATCTAACCACCCCAACACAATCCTTACCCCTGGAAAGGCCTGATTCACTCATTTGGAGAATATCTATGTTTACTTCTCTAGAAAACAAGCTAAATTGTGCCTGCCATCCAAATACTTCTAGACAATCCCTACTGCCCTTCTTCCAGTGAGTTCATGCTTCTCAGCACCCCTATCTCATTCTGTAAGATTCCAGATCTACCACCTTATAGCTAATGTGGTCTCAGTGTTTTCATCTATAAAATGGGAGCAATGATGCCTACCTTACAGGATTATTCTGCATGCATAAGCAGCATCAGGCAAACACACTGATAAGCTCGGTATACGTGAGCAGGCAGCAGTTACATGACTGGCATCACTAAAACACCGAGATGCTGAAAACCACCGCACTGGTGACCCCTGAGGCACTGGGCTCCCATCAGGGCCATAACAGAACCACACGAGCAGCATCCCCAGCACACACTTCTGCCCAACCTCAGCCGTGGCCTCAGCCCTAGAACAGATGGCATGGTCCTGGCACCCACTCTTGCCACCCAAAGAGGCACCCCAGTCTTCAAGCTCCCCAACATGCCCCCTCAAGTGGCCCCAGTACAGTCTCCTGCAATCATGTTGGGGGTTCTACTGAACCCTATCATTGTGTCCCAGGTTGTTTCCTGGGGATAGAAAGCTGTCACATGTTACAGATGGCAGCTCCTTGAAGTCAGGGTACAGAGAAGCTGGGCTTCCCTCTGGGCCCCTCACATTTGCTGGGTGTCTGAAGATGCTGAAAACATAGTCTCCTTGGAGAGCCCAAGGAAAGCGGCATCCATTTTTTAAAAATTACATCAGCAAGTATTTCTCAGACTTTAGTATGCATCAGAATTACCTGGGGGGCTTCTTAAAACAGTGTGCTAGATTCTCTCCCCCCTAACACACACACAGTTTCTGATTCAGCGGGCCTGGGGTGGGCTACATAATTTGTATTTCTAAAGAGTTCCCAAGCAATTCTAATGCTGCTGGTCCAGACACCAACTTTAAGAACAACGGACTTAACCTGGATGAATCAGAGAGGGCTCTGGTGAGCAGGTGAGGCTAACACTCCTGTAAAAGGAAAGCGGGGGCCGCCAGGATGAGGAGATGGGAAATCAGGCAGAAGTGGCAGCGTAAGTCCTATGATGACAACACCCCTTTCTCCTCACTGGCCTCTGCCTGGGCAGGTTGGTGTACACAAGGCTGGCTGTGTGAACCAGAAGTGGCTGCCACTACACATCAGCCACAGCAAACAACCTCCCCCTACCCCCAGGCCTACCACCCTGGGGCCTGCCTGGACAGGCCATCCTTCGAGAACTTGAGGAAGAGGAGAAGCCCCGTTTCAGGTCTGAACCAGCCAGAGTCCCCCTACCTCTCAATGCTATGGGTTCCAGGATTCTGCTTCACAGCTCCAGACACAACCCTGTCCATCTCGGCCAACTTGGATTACATTTCCTCATTTCCCGTGCTTAACATAACAAGTCTGTCTGTCTGGCCAGAACATCCCCTCAGAAATCAGCAGACCCCTACTGTAATCCCAAGTCTGAACCTCTCCAGACTGAGTATCTCCCTTACTAAGCCTTAGGTGCCACATCTGCTAAAGGGGGATAAAAAATCTAGCCTGCCTCCTACTGTTGCAAGGTAGTCAGCTCTGCCATCATTAGCAGTGACAGAAATGTTAGCCGCAGAGAGCGCCTTCACTGATGTGAACTGAGCTCAAAGTAAGGTCCCTTCCCTGCAGTCTCTTCCCAAATGTGTAAGGTGGGGACAATATTACCCACTTTGTGCATATGGAGAAACAAATGGCTTGCCCAAAATCCCACAACTAGAAGTGGGCCGGCAGGGATCTGAACACAGACCCTCTGGCTCCAGAGCTAAGCTGCCAGTCTCTGCCCTGCGTCCTGGTCACCTGCCTCGGAACCTAGCCCAGGTGCCCTCCCTACCACCACCGTCTTCTCCCCTTCCCCCGACACCTGTTCATAGTGCACACATCTGGGTGGCCCATCCTAAAGGCAGCCATAGGACCCACCAGCCCGGCCAACTCAACATGGCCACCCCAGAGGCTGGGTCAGCAGAGCCTGAGCACTTGAACCTAATGAAAGGAGATAAGAGAACAAAAATCTACAAAGAGCTCACACAACTCAACAAAAACGAAGTCAACAATCCAGCCAAAAAATGGGCAGAAGAGCTAAAAAGATACTTCTCCAAAGAAGAAAAGCAAATGGCCAACAGGTACATGAAAAAATGTTCAACAACACATATAATCAGGGAAATGCAAATTAAAACCACAATGAGATACCACCTCACGCCAGTGAGAATGGCGCACATTAATAAAACAGGCAACAACAAATGTTGGCGAGGATGTGGAGAAAAAGGAACTCTCCTACACTGCTGGTGGGAATGCAAATTGATCCAACCACTATGGAAAGCTGTATGGCGTTTCCTCAAACTGCTAGAA